>CAJQZN010043623.1:0-19719 GCA_907164685.1 Colias eurytheme | reverse complement strand
CACGCACGCTTACGACTTCTAGTGTCTTGTTATTTAGATTTCTATGTCGAAAATACTCTACATTGATATTTTTTAATTGAAATCGACTATATAAACGCAACAATATGTACTGCTAAAATATGTGTGTTTGAGGTAAATGTAATTTTATAACTCTTAATAAAGAATTTGCAAAACAGAAGATTCTATTAATTTATTTTATTCATACAAATTCGTTACAAACCTTCTTCTTCACACTATCCCCTTGCAGTTTCGCCTCCAACTCCTTACAAAGCTCATGTCCTCTCAGCCTCTCCAGGTCCTGGCCATTCTTAATCTCGTCCACATGGAACACACAGGGCGCCTTGTAGGCCGGGTCGAACTGGTTGTGGTCGAAGGCCTGCTTGGGGCGGAAGCAGGAGCACACCCGTCGTGACAGGTGGTAGATGGACACGATGCAGACCAGGCAGTGGACTGACGCTATGATCAGCAGCCCTATGTTCGTGAGCACTGGACTCCATGCTTGCATTTCATCCTGGGAAGTTATCAGTTGTGTTATTTGGTGCAAATATCAAATACACATTAAAATTAAAGTTATTCATATTACAAATAGCCATATGTAACACTTGAAATCGTCTATAGTCTATAATCATTAAGTATTCTAAAATCTTGCACAGGAAAGGCACTCGATTAAACAACAATCATGTTGAGCTTAAGCTCAGTAAAAATATTTAAAAAATATTTGATTAAATTGCATTGAAATCCATATTATCTTAAGTAGAGACAACTTAATAGCAGTAATGTTTGCTAACTCAATTGAATGAATCCTCAAATTATCAAGAGCTACGATTCCCAGGCCCGTCAAGGTTGCGGCGTCTTCGCAATAATTATATTTTGTACATATAGTAATAGCTTCAACAGATATCGTGTGTACATGGTCTAAACAGTCACGCATCATGATGGACCTTGAACTGTGACCGCGGGATTAATCAACCGACTGATTACATCTTGATTGTTTTAAACCATATTCGTGTCCAACAAATTGTACAAAAAACCTATACATACAATAAAAACTGATAGCTCTATGACATGGAATTATGGTGTATGAAAAAACGATTTGGCAGGTTCATATAAAACACAAAATTAACTAATATGTGCTTATATTTTGTGAAAAGCTGTTGTGTAATTTCTTTATAATATTACATTGTACATGCATAGCGACAAATCAAAAACAATATCTTTATTACATACTACACTTATTCATCGTATTTTAATTTGTAGAGTATGTGATCAGTTGAATAAATAAAATACACATTTTTAATTTAGTATATTTAAATAGACAATTACGTGTATTATCATGGAAACATCGAGGTGTTTTACTTTATCGTATAAAGGCTCCATCGAGCGTTGCGCGTTACAAACTTACTAATGAAATAACGCTTTACACAAGCCCCTGAAATTTATTAAAGTTGTTGCGGTTCAATGAACCATAACAATCCCCTTCTTGATTCTTCAGTTCTACTTCAGTGCACTGATGCACGAAGAAACAAACATTTTCAAAAACAGTTGATATCGTTAAAAAACAATAATAAACAAAACATAGGTACACGAAAATGGCAAAAGGCAGTACATAGATTTAAAAAATCCAAACGAGTGGTATATTCTTAATTATATTGATCATATTTTATATGCTACAAAACTGTTGTAATAAATGCAATAATAATTATTTTTACTTCCTATGTTTTAATAAGTTTAAAAACCTTATAAGGTTATATAAGGTCTCCAATATTCAAATCAATAGGGAAATGAACTACTAAATGCAATGTAGAAATAAAGAGAGCGTCTTCTTTGCCACATTCACTATGTTCAGGGTTAAAAGCTGTAACGTTAGTGTAAATTCGCAAAAACCAAGTTTCTCAAAGCATTGCACTTACGATTGCAACGTGTTGTTATCATTCACTGAACACAATGTCATCCTAACGTTGCTCAAACTCTTTTAAAGTTACATTATATTTTAATTTTTGTTGATAAAAAACCCTATTGAAGTATTACAGTGCATCTTTTAGTTATGATACAAACAACAAATTATAATCAAATACTTATTAGTAATTATTAATGTTATTAGTAATTTTCTTGAGTATAAAATTAAATTGGGCCTAACCAACTTTGGAATATCTACGTAATCTTTCTATAATGTTATAAGTCAAGTAAATAATTAATCATAATAAGTCACACATAATAAAATTTAGAAACCTTGTGTTCCACAATCAATGAGTTGTTAATTTTTAAGTGTGTTTTAAGTTTCGACAATTCAAAAGATTCGTAATGTGTTTGACGTTTGAATAGAAAATTATTATTAAATGAGTTCTTTAAAGCAAAAAGCCATTTGTAATGAAGAGTTGAGAGTTTTGACGACCAATATACATAACGGAACGTTGGGCAACTTGGCTATTCATAGATATAACAACATTGAAGTACTCTAAATTTCCCGAAGAAGCCTCAAGAAAGCAGGAAAACTATAATAAGAAAAAGCTAGATAAGATTGATCTAATTCCCAAGTAGTAAGATATTATTAAGGAATCATTTATTTAGTGTACATGTAAATTACAAATACCTATTTATATTACATATAATTAATAATAACTTTCATTATCAATCCCATAGAGGTGGGTACCTACTATATTCTTACATCTTTCTTTTATTTCATACATTACAAATGAGTTCTACAATATTTGAACGTACTCTGCTCTATATTTCTTTAGATTGCTACTTACTTCAAAGGTGTTGAGCGGCGAGGGCGGCCGCAGCGAGTCCCGCTGCAGGCCGGTTGCCGCCAGCACTGCGGCACTGTTGCCGCACGCTAGGCATAGCAGGGACAGCGCCAGGAACGCCGTCAACAAGCCTCTGGAAAAGATTAACTTATAAATAAAGACATAATGAAAAAGCTCTGTTGAAAACTGATGAGTTATTATCAAATCTTTTTTTAGTTGTTTTTATTTATAAACAGTTGACACGCCTACTGCTTTAAATGAGTTTTTTGCTAGGTAAGAAGTGCTGTATCACTTCCTAAATAAAATAACAAGTTGGAAACTACATTTTACTACATATTATTTATACCAAACGTATGAAATTTCTTTGATACTTATATGTATTATAAATTATAATCATTATAATTAAATCGCACCAAATTAAACTTCCCGACATTTCATTTATTACGACTCTAAGCACATACACTAACAGATACTTATCCAATTTGTTTCAAAGCAAGCTCAACTATCAAACGAGTATATCATTTGCACTTCGTCACAAATCAATGTACACAATTTTGCACGTTTACAACATTTTATCGTAGAAACTTCAATATTTTACAATTACGAAGCATATATTTACTTTAATTACCTGTTACATGTTCAATTATTATTCCGTTAGTTCATAATAAACCAAATATAGAGGGAATAAGATTGAAATTTGTGCACACTTGTATGTTATAAGGTGTTGAGAAAACGGTGAAAGCAGATGCACAATATCTCTATGGGCAAGATGGCTAGTTTTACATAATGTTTCTTGTTTATATACAAGTTATTGTTATTTTTAATGTAATGACTATGCACTACGCCTATCTAAATAGTGTCGTTGAGGAAGTATATTTTATGCAACTTATTACGACGAATTTCAATTTCTCATTTCTCGAAGTATGACTCTACATTTTTATTTTCATAATAATGTGTTAATTTAAAATTAATTTAAATGTTATGATACAATTTAACTTTACGGCATTTACGATCTGTGATTCGGGGCAGAAACATGTACCTACATTTCATGAATTTGTCGTTAAAGTAGAACATAATCAAAAATATATAAATACCAAATAATAATTAAACAAAAGATGGGTAAATGCTAGGTTTAGACACTCTATTTTATATGTATAAATTTATAATTTAAAATTTTATTGTTATAAAATTCATGAAGATTTATTAACAAATTCATAAAAATTAATGCTTGTATTTTATGATCATACGATCAATGTAAGTCATAGGTAAAATGCATTCAAGGTCCGTACTTTATACTTGCATACCTTGTAAATAAATAGATATATCTAAGGAAGAAATAATAAAGATCTTCAGAGAATTAATAATTAAAAAAAAAGTTACTCTATAGTGCCTTGCGATGTAGAATTCAACGTTCCTAAAATTTACTCTTACTTTTAGCTAGAAATAGAGCAATGTTTTCTAGGTCTTCATCATTTGTGACCATTCTCTAGTGGCTCTCAAAATTCCAACTACACAGTACCAAAAGGGGTCATATAAGAGTTTTCTATAGCTGTCAGTCATTCGATTCGAAATGTTCCTAATCATCGTAACAACAGTTGGCCGCCACAAAAAATGATTTACACGTTAGTAGCGAGTGGCGTGTGTCCAGCAAATTGCATTGTACAAAAGGAACATGGTGATGAGCGGAGCGATTAGCGATTAGACGAGACACAGAGCGAAGTTATTATTGCGCGAAGCAGTTTAGTCAGTGGGGACGTTATTGGGTCGAGGAAAATGGCACACGCACTTTTCTTGGCCACATTTTATGCTAATTATGAGAACCGTGAAAATAGCATCGGTAATATATTAGATATAGGAATGCAGGATGGTTAGTAGGGTTTAGGTCATCATCTACGCTGGTAGTGTAAAAAAAGATTCATTGGTCAAGGACGTTTCACCATTCATATAGGAATTAGAACGTTATGATCTTTTTTCAATATTTTCGTTCATGAGTGATTAAAAATATAGGTATTTTTTATATTCGAAGCTTATTTCTGTTTAGATCGTTTTGTACTAGCAGAGGTGTTCAATGATGAAATCAGTATGATAAAGTATAAGTTATTAATTAAATACACACGTACAATACAACGCATCTAAAAAAGTTTAATTTGACCTAAATTGGCGAAATTTCGTCATTACATTATTATTCAAAGAATGGTCGCAATAATACCTATTGATAAGACACGTTCCTATTACAAAAATACTTTTAAATTGTAGACCAATAATGAATATTATTTAGATTTTATAAAAAATATACTTCTGACACCAATTTACTACAAATTAAAAAAAAAACACGTTCATATTTTATACAGAACATGAATAATTTTAACTAACATAACATTTTTTTTAGTTAAAGAACAGTTTAAATGCAAATATGGTTAGTAATAAATTAATGTGCAAAATATGTAGTTATTTATACACGTAACACATATAGAATTTAACACTCAAATATATAAAAGTCGGTTAATAATATTTTAATGGTTTGATAAATATGTATTGAAGATCACGTTAATAACCGCGAAATAACAATGAACAAAAAACACATCCGCATTTGTATCAAAAACAATATTAATACTATTTTACACCTACCTATGAAAACGTACATACACACTTTATTTCTCAATAAAACACCTTCTCGGAAAAATCAATACATTTATGAACCCTTAAAATGTCACATACGTTATTCCTATATCTATAAAATATCGCTCCCGCCTATCACTATGACCACACGAAGTGCATGTAAGGTGCATCCCGTGCGCACGCGCCGGAACCGCTCACGCTTGGCCGCGCAACGCTTCTCCGGCCGTTGTGCTCAACACCAAAACATTCAAGGAATTGGATCAGGTATATAGAGTAAGTGTGCGTTGTTGGAAATTGATATTAGTCTTTACGTAGTACCATGCTTTGTAATTGTGAAGTACTATTAGCTGATGGTAAGGCTTAGGTATCAATTTGACAAGGGCAATATTCATTTAACTCTAGTAATATAACATTAGGATGCACGTCTACTTCTCTGCATCTTTGTATGGTAGGATTGAGACCATAGCCTTTACATTTTGATTTTCATTTCATTTAAATTAGATAAATCCTTCTCAAGTTATTATGAAATGGATAATTTGTATGGATCATGTTTTAAACAGATCTCTTTGGTTACTAGTATTATATTTTATAGAAGAATAATAATGATTCGAAGATAATATTATAGCACAAAAAATGTACTATAATAAATAACCCCAAAAATGATAGAAATAACACAATAGATTGAAACGGAAGAAGGCGACCACGAGAAGTCACGCGTAAAGTCATCGGACATTATATTGACTAGTTTTTTTGGAAAATCGTTTATTGAACGGGTGCGCATTGATTGAAATATAGATTTATATTGTACATATTATGTGTATCGAAAACGTTAAAATATGGGACAAATATGGGCTGATTATGATGATGATGATGATGAAAATGTTGAAGTCTTTTCAAATGCTCCGAATTAAATTCTTGGTCTGAATTTAATCATTATATTTGCGCACTTCCAGCTCATGTATGTATGGTAAGATGTAGAGAACATTTTGGCACCTACTTATTACTTTTGTGTGAAGCCAAATATATGTCTATTCAAATTTGAAAGGCATGTATTGAAAATTGTACACCTCAATACTCGTTTGGAACGATGTAATAAGACTCTACCTAATTAACCACCGTCGCTAGCTTCAGGGCAAATACACATTCTAATGTAAGGCAAAGACCTTCTCGAATTATAATTGGAAGGAGATGAAGCGATTACATTGCGTACATTAAAGTCTGGACCAATTAATTGCATTTCTAAATGAGAAAATGTTGAATTAATGAAAGAGGCATTATAGAGATCTTCACAGTGGTTTTGTAGAGCTATACTTAATGGACAATTTATATACAGTCTAGACATGTTTAAGAATTTGTTTTTAGTAAAGGAATTTTCCCCAACATTTAATCACTGTAGGGCCTACAGTGTAGGCAACAGCGATATATAGTTTGATCAAAATAAACTCTACCATTTACTTAACAGCGAGTTTCATGTCATTATACTAACCCAGAAGTAGGTCCATTTAATCCATAACAGTCATTAATGCCAGCAATGACTCCCACCACGCCGGCCACCACAGCGATACACCCTGACCACAATCCCGCCCCGACCCTCGACAGCGCCGCGCCCTTAACGACCGCTAGAGCCCCTCCCCCCACTAACAACACACCGAGCACCACTTGAGATAGCCCCAGAAACACTACAATCCGTCTCGAACCCCCGCCATCATCACTACCGGCTTCCACACTTTTTGAACTGACACTTTTCCCCTTTTTGCTCTTGGTGGACTTTTGCGGTGTTTTGCAAATCAACTGTTCGGTGGAATCCTCCGATTTGAGGCTGGAGACGGTTGGGAAGTTACCGGTCACCACTGTGACGTTCTCGGTAGAAGACCGCTCGAGTTCGTCACTCATGATCGCGTCGCGTACATTATTAAATAACAGAAGTGAGCGACAGGTCCGCTCGATACACGCTCTTTTTACCGACTGCGGCGCAGCCTGTGAAGATCGGCGCACGCGCAGGTGAAAGTATCGCTTTGACGCATCGGAGTTTGTTTTTGTTAGGTTATAGCACTGATATATTCGCGATTTCCGGATTAGAAAACGCAAATACATAATCGATTGATTTATTTATATTGACAGGTTTATAGTATCGGATAAACTTTTTCTTTGCAATTTATGTCCCTTATTTAATACAGTCGTAGAGATCTTAATTAAAAGATATTTTTTATTTATTTATTTATTTATTTAAACAATTAGATTACAGGGATCCATTAATGTTAGTACGTGACTTAAAAAGCTAATGTTAGTAGGTAAATATTAAAGTACTATCATCAGTTGACGGGGCACCCTATGCGTAAACCTGTCGCTTTGAATGGACAAGTTTACGCACAAAGTGTCCCATGAAAGATGACATATATCTCTCCGAGATTACCATCAAGAGACTGTTGCGACTGCGCCGCACTCTATCGAATGTAGACGCTGTTTTTTTTGCGTATTATCGCCCAGAAATCGTCAGTATGCGCATTAGCGAACATTCCAGACGCACTGCAGTAGCGAGGCAGTCCCAACAGCACACATTCTTTAAATAATTTATTTTAAATAAAATGTAGAGTTCATTGTGATACTTGACTCAGTTAAACTAGTTCAGTTTTGCATAATTTTTATAAATTTTAGCGTTCAACCTGTTCTCAAGTGGAATTTATTTAAATAATTAACAAGGAAATAATATAGAACAGAATGAATACAATAAACAATACAAATGATATTGTTTTTTACGTCTATTATATTA
Organism: Colias eurytheme; assembly: GCA_907164685.1. NCBI lineage: Eukaryota > Metazoa > Arthropoda > Insecta > Lepidoptera > Pieridae > Colias > Colias eurytheme. The sequence goes on along the minus strand of CAJQZN010043623.1, from coordinate 11,583 downwards.
TCGAAGTTATTTTACGCGTCAATGAGCGCTGTCAAATAAATTAAAGCGGTTAAGATGCTACTTCCGAACCGGAAGGATGTGTTTGAGACTCCCCTTTATTCTAAAACATCTGCTTTATTCGATCAATGTTTGAACGAATGAAAACTAAACAATCTCGAGCAGCTGGAATTATATCAATGAGGACTATTCTGATTGATTGATTTTGTTCGTTGATTGAAAACGAAAGAGAGAGAGATATTTGTTATTGAAATCTTAGTAACTGCATAATATTCCTGTGCAGTTAAAATAAAATTCTAGTGTTTCGTTACACGGAATGCTAAAAGATTATAAGTACATATATGTATACTTGAAACAGCACATATTTAGTACTGATTGACTCCTAGTAAGGTAATTTTTTGTTCTAGTAGAGCAAATACAATACAGAAGAAGCTAATAAGTATGTTTACCTATTTATCTGTACTCGATGTAAGTAACCGCAAAGAAAATTGATCAATTAGTGATAAATGAATGAATGTGAAATGCATCTGACTCATCTTGGAAATAAGATATCTGTATACGTTGACTGATTATATAGTAACTGTGTTCAATATAACATATCCATACTAATATTATAAATGCGAAACTAACTCTGTCTGTCTGTCTGTTACTCAATCACGCCTAAACTACTGAACCAATTTGCATGAAATTTGGTATGGAGATATTTTGATACCCGAGAAAGGACATAGGCTACCTTTTATTGCGAAATATGTACCACGGGTGAAGCCGCGGGCGTAAGCTAGTATAAAATATATGTAAATTTATTACTCGTTTTCACTAAAAATTCCGCGAAAACTTCGAATATGACGCGGTTTATTTATAACCCAAATAACATTAACTGGTAAATTCTTAGTTTTAATGATTCCTCTCGCACGCATTAGCGTTTTATATGAGTACAGCCCAAAAAATGTCCTTTTATTGCAAGCCACTACCACCACCGCACCGGCCAAAAATCAATTGTATAAAAATCGTAATTGTTTGATTATTTATTAAAAAAAGGACTAAGAATTCTTCATGTCATACACCCATAAACGTGTTGTATCATACATGGGATACAATATTAAATAACCGACACCCCATGTCGTTGACACAGCACGTGCGACACGGTCGCGTTACGACCACGTCGCGGTTACGTACCACGCCATTCCTGGGGTGAAAACCATATCGATGTCCCGTGTATTAAGTGATGTTGACACCATTGATTGTTCATTTGATTTGTTAATAATGTTGTATAATATGCGTAACTTTTCCTGCTTACAAGGGACCAAAAAATTTGCATGCTATTAATTGTAATAGTTCTATTATGGTTTTGCAATGATGAATTCAATAAATTAGTTTATAATAATTTACTTTGACTAGTTTCTTCGTACTACTGATATTTTCTGGTGAAAAACTATTGGATCTCGTAAAGTTGTAGTGCTTTTATAAGCATACAATAATTTGCTATGACAAATCTACCAGGAGGAAAAGTCCTAAGATATCTTATATCAAATCTGTCGCAGGTAAATTGTACAACAAAATAGCATTCTTTCGTTGTCCTTAGTGCGTTCGAAAAGATTATATATGCAACTAGAGGTCCGCCCCGGCTTCGCCCGTGGTACATATTTCGCAATAAAAGGTAGCCTATGTCCTATCTCGGGTATCAAAATATCTCCATACCAAATTTCATGCAAATTGGTCCAGTAGTTTAGGCGTGATTGAGTAACAGACAGACAGACAGAGTTACTTTCGCATTTATAATACATATTAGTATGGATGTTCTTATACTGAATAACATTAAATACGAGTTTTCGTTTACATTAAAAAATCCACGAAAGAATACTTTTGCTCTAGCGTTGGCTCTAGCTCTATGTTCGTTTGATGTAAATGCACTGTTTGTTTTATGTCGAGAATTCGTAATAAGAATTTTTTGGTTGGGATAAGGGGGTGGGTTAGGTTAGTTCGTTGTATTTTTAACTACACAGACTCAGGGCCCTCGTTTCGCGACCGTCATTTTGTGTACGTTTGGAAAAAGTAATCGTCTGTAAAGTGACGGACGCCGTTTGTAAACGGAGGAAATTGTACAATTTGCCTGCGATAAAATTAGTTTTATCGTTAGCGATAAAGCCTCATCAATACATCCTAGTGATTTCTAATTAGTAAAATTAAAGAAAAAGCCTTTAAATATCACATAATTTCTTCAATAGAACAAACACCATGTAACATAAATAATACTGTTCTGTACAATTTTTTATCTATATTCAATGTCTATACAAGTCCTTCTTTTATAAAATCGGCTGCCTTTTCTGCAATCATCACAACTGGAGCATTTGTGTTACCGCGTATAACATCGGGCATCACACTGGCGTCCGCCACCCTTAACCCTCTTATTCCTTTAACCCTAAGCTTGGAATCGAGCACGGTCCCCATTGAAGCCGTCCCAACCGCGTGCCAAGCAGATGTCGCCATCGAACGAGCAATGCATGTCAATAAGTCATCACCACTTAGACCTCTACATTCCTTTACATTAAGATCTATTACATGAGTATTCTTTTCACTAAAATATGTTGTATTTACTATAGACCACGCAGTTCGCATAGCTTCAGGATAGTGAACTAAATCTTCTTGATTACTAAATACGCCGGAATATATTAATGGTGCAACTAATTCATCTGTTGATTTCAATAAAACTTTGCCTCTTGATTTAGGTTTTAAATTGACTACTGGGAAAATGAATATTTCCTTTTCTTGATTCACTGCCGCAACTTTTTCACAAATATAAGGTTTAAATCCTAATGTTTTTACACATGGGTCGTAAAATCCCTCATTTATACCCATGCATGTGGGATACAAACCGAAATCAGGTACGTTCTTCATAGAGCTATTGTAAGAAATATAGGCAGCTAAGTCACTTGATCTTACGTAGAATCCACTTTTATCATACAGATATTTAATCATTTCAAAATAATTCTCTTTTTCATCTACAGTGCAAGTACCTTCGTCAGCCGCTAAGAACGTTAGAACCATAACATGATCATGAAGGTTTTCACCAACTGGTAAGTCTGCGTGTACCTCTATGTTCATTTCTTCTAAATGTTCTCTGGGACCTATACCCGATAATAGCAACAATTTTGCCGTATTAAATGTACCCGCAGATATCACTATATCCTTACTTCCGTAGAAATAAAACACATCATCATCCATTAGAACTTTAACTCCATAAGCTTTGTTTTTCTCGACGAGAATTTTAGTAACCACAGCTTCTTTTAAAATATATAGATTATCTCTTTTTGAAGCTTTATTTAGTAAGGCTGTCACAGAACTTTCCCTTTTTCCACTTCGTATTGTGTGAGAGAACCTTCCAGCTCCAATAACATATGGATTTGTCATATCTTTAACAATATTAAAACCCATTTCATCGAAAGCCTCAAGCAATTTGTCAGTAGTTCGCGTAGATTCTAAAGATCCTGTAACTTCTATTTCACCTGTAAAACCGTGGAGTTCAGTAAGAAGTGGATCATTTATAATTCTTTCATCCGTAAGGTATTCTGTTTTCTTGAAGTATTCGAGTACGTTATTCCAACTCCATTCATCTCCGAGTGTAGTCGCCCACTCGTCATAATCTATGGGAAAACCTCTGGCGTAAATCATGTCATTAATAGATCCGCTACCGCCCAGCATCTTGCCCCGCGGCTGACGCTGCCGGCCATGTTGTAGAGCTTGACTAGAATAATTATCATTCGTTGTTGTAAAGTTCCAATCCACCTTGCTATTTTTCATCGAGTTCCTAAAGCCTGGAATCTGAAAATTGTACATATAAGAACATATAATTGGTGCGCTACATGTGTGACTGAAATTTAATAGATATCAAGAATTTATTTGCAGGTTTGCGTAAAATTTTACTAATTTTACGTACAACACTTTCTGGCGGTGGATCCCCTCCAGCTTCAATTAAAAGGACAGTATAATCGCGAAGTTCTGAGAGTCGAGCAGCTACCACAGCTCCGGCAGTTCCTCCTCCCACAACGATAAAGTCAAAACTGGTACCATCTGAAACATTATTTGTATACTTATAAAGCATAAACATTCAAAACTTGTCGCACAGACTACAAACTTTTCACGCCTACATAATAGAATAGCAAACATGTTTTCCTATGTTATGCATACAGCTTGAGTTATTGGCATATCAATGTCGTTATCAGACATTCACTAATTTAATAGGATCGAAACGTATTTACATTTTTAAAGTATTGAATCTTATCAATACGCCAATAAATTAAAAATTGAAGCGCAATTCCCAAAAATAAGGTACACAGAGGTACACTTTCTTATTTCTTAACGTATTTATTTTCTGACACTTATCCCAATGCTTTTAGAACATGAACTTACTCTCAAGATTAGCATGCTCCGGCCAGGAGTCCTGCAGCAGGCACTGGGAGGCTGCAAAGAATTGCAACGTGGCAGTGATTGTTGCACCCACCGCGCCACTCCCTAGTCCCATACAAGATGTTTCGATCATCCTGTAATCTATTCAAATTTATTGATTTAATGATACGTTTGAGCAATATTTATTTTTACCACATTCAACAAATTTCACTTTATTTAATTTTAACGTCTCACAATATTTATCTCAAACGATTTCGAATCATAGATAGGATATGAATGTCTGCACCAATACTTAAAGTTTATACCTATCCATAGTACATGTACTTATATGTTTTTTTTATAACTTTTAGTGAGCTTTTGTTGTTTTAGAAGTATTTTAGATAACCATACATCATGGTGCCTTCATTAATTCCATAGTTCCACAATCGGAATTCGGAAAACACTATCTTTTTATGTAACATTGTGGAATGTACGATAAAAGCAATCTTTTATAAATAGTTATACAACCACATATTGTGTACACTTACCCCAACACGTATGATAATTTACGTAATATTTATCACAGTACGTATGCACCTTCATGAAAACAACAACAGATGTTAACAGTCTGCTCTCTTATATGTAAGACAACCTGCAGTCACATTATCGTCCTTATCTACACGATTATGGCAAGTGGGAAAAATATTACCTATATGCACACCGAATGATTCTATTGTGTTTTTGTTTGTTGTTTTTGTGATTATACGTATGAATCATAATTGTTTTAATCGGCCAAGAACGTCCCAAAATGCGCACAAACGTGCATCGTGCTCCGAAAACAAATAACGTATACGAATTAATACTTATATAAATAATCATCTAAACAAAATAACAAACACAAGTCAAAATACTCTAAGTTTGCTAGCCGTTAGTACCTAATACACTACAATATTTCTATCGTAATTCATTCATTAATAATTGCTGAAAATTGTTCATGTGTCCATACAGAAAAATAATTGTTTTGTAACGGATTTCCCAAAGCACCTACCTGCATAAGGAAAAACTGTAAATGTTACCAGTTCTCTTGACAATAAATAATCTACGATTTGAATGGTTATTGTAAAGTACCAATGATTTTTTCTTTTCCACTGTTTTAGACGTTGAGATAGATAGTAAGGCAATAGGCATGTTCTTGTACAGAAAGGACGTTAAAGAAATACATTATAATGTAATCTTGATTTTTTCGTTCAGAGAAAGAGCTAGTGCTATTAAAGAGCTTATATTTATAACTCTAGTCGACCTTTTCCCATTACATAAACTAATCAATTATAATCCCTGTTCCATTGACCAAATTGTTCACTAAATATTAACAAAACAAAGTTGGCTCAACATTAAACAATCTCCTTTATCTGTAAAATGCAGAGAGTAAAGTCACGAGACATAACGAAACAAGAAAATCGCGTTATCAGATTTGATCGATTTTACATAAGGGGACGAGAGGGGCTTGACCGATAGCAAGTTTAAGGGCATTGCTGTTCGTATTGGGGTCAAGTCGGTCACGTGTTGCACCTGCTTTCTATGCAAAAGAGCTAGAAGACACGGGGTTGCAAATGTTCCTAAAGCCTTAAAATATATATAAATCTTAATACTATTATAAAGGCGAAAGTTTGTAAGGATGTATGGATGTATGGATGTTTGTTACTCTTTCACGTAAAAACTACTGAACCGATTACAATGAAATTTAGCACACATATAGAGGGTAACTTGGATTAACACATAGGATAGGTTTTATCCCGCCAATCCCGGAAATCCCAAGGGAACGGGAACTATGCGGGTTTTCCTTTGAAAACGCTGGCGAAGCCGCGGGCGGAAATCTAGTATGTAAATAAATAAAATAAAGTTTATTTGAGTCAGAAACACAAACACATGGAATATACAGATCTAATTTGCAGGTACATACATTTTGTTACAACCAGGTTTAAACAATATAAATATTAAACTTCGCTGTGCATTTACACATTCGTGTTCGCTTTCGCTTCGTCACTAGATAAAACATTCTTATACGAGTGTCGTCGCGAACCTTTGTACACATGATGGTCTGAAAAGCAGAAGTTGTCTGAACACGATTACACGAATTTCAATGCGAATTGCATGTGCACTGCTTACACATGAGCCTCGCTGTTTGCGCACTTGTGTAAATGCACCATAACGCGAATCTCAAGCCGATTGCTCTGTTTTGGTAGGTAATATGCGTGTTAGTTATTTGCCTCGCTAGAAATATATGGTGTAAATGCACTATGGTGGTAGAGAGTAGTATGTGTATATTATGATATACACATACTACTCTCTAAGCATTTGCATACAAAATCGATTTGTAATATCATTAGATAATGCGAGAGATTATGAAACTTTGTGACTTTAAGACCTTTGTAAATCATTTTATTCACTACCTACTACATAATACACATGTTAGGTACCTACCGGCCAAACCCGATTTCAGGACCAACTAGTTCATCCTAAGACCAATAGGACTATGCCATAAAAGTTTATCCTAAAATAAGTAGATACCTACTCTAGCTCAAGAGATCAAGTAACTGTAAGAGAGAGTTCTCTTATGGTTCTCTTACTTGATCACTTCTACAACTACGTACTGCGAGGTAGAACGTAGCATCCATAGTAGCATCCAAACTCTAAAAATATAGGGTCAAAGTGAGCTCTACAAGTATAAGATAAATTGTGTGGGTCGCTGGATGGTAAGCGCCAAAGGTGGGGTCTCTACAAATGTGTATGATAATATCTTTTGAAATAAAAAAAAACAAATGCATTTGAAGATTTTTATTCGTTTAAATTACAATCTTGTCCTTACATAAGTAATACTTCGACATAAACACGACAGTATTAAATTTCACATTACATATAATTTCGTAATTCGTATTAAATTATGAACAATCGTAAACAATGAAGAGTCAGAAAGTCTTTCATTTTATCATAATTATTAATATTTTTTTAAAGTATTTTAGGAACTTTTTAGTTTTTTTATGTAGGCAAAGCCCTTCTGACGCATTTACAACTTAAAAAAAGTTAAATACTAACGATAACAGTTATCAATTTCTTCAACTAATTACAATATCTGGCAATTTTGCTAAAAATTGATAACCATAGACATTTGCAATGTATTGCCCCACTAAAAAAATTAGAAAGCCTGCAAAAGATTTCTATGTAAACAGTAAACAACTTATATTTATATCCCCTACGTATTAAAGAAGATAAAAACTATTTCAAAACTGATATTTAACATAATAGAGCGTACACTGATAAAAACAATTACGTATTGTAATTAAGGTCGCTCGCAATCGGTCATATTTATAATTTACTGTGCGAGTTACTTATCGGTTAAACGAAGAGTGGGTCAGTCGGTGCAACGGGTTGATGAACGATTTGAGGATTCCCTTATGATATATCCACAGTTAAGGTGGATATATCATAACTTTTCGTATCTCTTTTCGTAATATTATAGGTGAATCGTTGTTTATATAGTTGAAAATCTTTAGATTTGGTTAGTGATCAAAGGCTTATCAGTAGGTATTTGACCATAAACAAAATCTTTAAACAATAATTGATAATACATTTTTGAAAACGCTAAAGAAAAGGTTATGGTATTTTTTTTCTGTCAGTTCATTAATTGTCAGGGAGATTTGAGATTTCAGTAATAACTTTTTTTTGATACATTATAACATTAATTCATGTTTTTTTTTATTTCTTAATTTAAATTACATTATATCTATTCAAACAAAGGTTTTTTACGTTTCCTTATATAATAAAATCATGAATAGGGTGACCATTTCTTCAGTTTTCAAAGATTTTTTGGGACATTTTTTTCATTTCAACACAATTTATTAATACAATTTTGTTATTTATTCTTTCAACTTGTCGCAGAGGCCAAAGTGTCCGAGCAGCACGGGCCCCACGTCCAGCCCGGTGCGGACACTCACTGACGTCACACACGAATTTGGAACCTCGATATCATAGTACCTGGAAGATAGATATAGATGAATACATTCAAAAAAAAATTAAATAGAAAAAATTAAGATAAATAGAAAATTATCATTTACACAACATCAAGTTCAAGTATTATAAATTTTTCTGAATTCTGAATACTGCAGTGATATATTTTTTTTCTTCATATTAAGTCAAAATCGGTTTGATTAAAACTGGAGTTTTAGTTTCCTACCAACTAATTTATATGTGTTATACCTCTTGATGGAACTGCGTCGTATAGTTAAGATGTAAATTTTAAAGATTTAAAGTTAAGGAAACACAAAATAGGATCGATTCTGCGCCATTTTGTGATACCATAGTTATTAATTCAAACGAAAATAATAAACCGTGCAAAAAGGATTTCTAAGTACTTAAATCGTATTTCTCAAATGACATTTGCCACGCAATTGACACATAAATAATTAACGTTCCTATTCTTAGTTTGCATAGCTGCTATCAACAAAAAAAATCTCAATATAATGTACCTAACCACCCATCCATACGCATTCTCCACGGGTACATAGAATCCGGGTTGGTTGAGCAACAAGTGGCGCTGCAAGTTGCGCAACTCGTGCTCCGACTCGCGTAGTGGGTATTCGTTCACCACTTCAGCACCAGACCACGCTTCGTGGTGGTGCGGGATACTTCTGCCTACTAGAACTACCTGTAAATAATATAATAAAATATTAAGAAGAAATAAAGTCAACTTTTTTATTGCGACATCTAAGGATAGAAACGTTCTACTAGATTAAGTTTTTTTCACCTACGCTTATGGATAAATTTTAAGAAAATGTAAAATCTCTATGTAAGCGTGCAATAAACGGCTAAATTCGTTAGAGAGTAGTATATTCTTTGGATAAATGTTTACCAAATGTATGGAACGTGCCTTCAAACACTCTGATCAGACATTCGGATCAGACTGTCGGATTAAATATCCGACATATATTCATAGATTAATTAATGGTCATATAGCATACAAATTACAATAGGTACAATTATGAATAAGTGTACTAAGTATTTCAGAAAGCATTTTTTTATTCAAATTATAACGTTCGTATAATATTATTATTATTAGCGTAGTAAAATAATATTTACTACAAGCCACTCAATTCATGCCTAAAAATACTGAATGTGAAGTAGCGTAGTGAGATACATTTCAAGGAAACTGTTATCGGTTATCATTTACAATTGATTTCTCTTAAACTTATATTACGATAACAAAATATTATCAACAGTGTAGTTACGATAAACCATAACTTTTTCTAAATAACGCAAATAACTTAACCTTACCTTTGTTTTCTTACCGCCACATTCAACATTCAAAATGACATTCAAAAACTGGCTCTCATGTCCAGGCAGCGTCTTTGTCACGACGCATGCTATCAAACAGTTCCTCACGTAGAAATCACTGAAGAACAATCTAGAAAACCTATGTTCTGGTGTCACTTCATCACAAGGATTGATTTTAAGACAGGATCCACCAATAAAGCTGTCTTCATAGAATTGTTCCAAACACTCCAGCTCATTGGCCACATAGCCTAGCGCGTATTTAGTTTTCACTTGTTTATTTCCAAGCTGTAAGTTAATGGACATCTGCACCATGGACCGGCCTCTAACTTCCATCGTGCTACTGCTGGGCTTCGAATCCTGCTCCGTTTCTTGCACTGCTGTATGCTCCCGATCTTCTGTCTTCGGCGACTTTATCCTGAAGAAGTGCCGGAGCACTCTGGTCATCTTCCTTTTGACGGATTTCCTTTCGTTGACCGTTGTTTCTTCCACTACTTCTTCTTGTATATCCCCAACGCTGTCCGCTTTAAGGGCTAGGACTATTTCCTGGGTGGATTCATCAGTGTCTTGTCTGGTTTCTTCAACAGATCGTCGGTAGCGCAGGATGCCGTCCCTTGTACGCAGGAGCCCTAAACGTGAGAGCCCCGCGATGTTGGCGGCGCTTGAGACCAGGTAGCCGTGCGGGCCCAGGGATGAGTTGGGTTGGTACTGCATGTGCCGCAAGTTATACCACGGTACCGGACATATCACCTGCAAACATATCCTGGTGAAGTGAAAAATATTCGTTATTGTAAGTAATTCGACTAAAAAACAATTTTCTAAATAATAATTTACTATACAGATAATTCATTACTGGCAAAAAAATTATTGATGTAATCTTAGATGAAAAATAGACATTGGTATATAATATGAATGGTCTACCAAGAGAAAACAAATTATCTTTCTTCCCAATATATCGCTATTTAACGTACGTAACAACAACAAAATTTTTTATGAAATGTTGGCCAAGTAAATTACCTCTCCATACATCCTTCGCTTCTTCCCCTGCCCCCTACAGAAGGACGTCTGGAAGGGCAAACAACTCGGCAGCGTTGTATTGAGGAAGGGCCAAATGCTGCACCAGAAGGCTCTGTCCCGCAGCAGGAACCGCTGGTAGACCTCCAGCTCAGCAGCATCAGCCACTGTGTTGGGGTCACCCTCCTCGTCGGACATGGCTTCGTGTGTCCAGGCGGGTGCAAATATGGCTAATGAGCAGTCGTAGCTATGGATCAGTTGCACTGCCTGGGAATGAAATTGAATTATTTAGTTTATTGGTTAAAATAAAGAGTAATTTTTCACCATGGAATCATTCATCATTATTAAAAAAGCAAACGAGAGCCAAGCCAACTTAGCGATTACCTACAATTACAGAAGTAATAAATGTACAACTATTTGAAAAATAATAAAGATAAAACTAATATCTTATAAAATTTCATTTATCTCTCTATCTCTCACCAAGTAAAAAAAAAAAGAATTCTCTCTCCCTCTCCCCAACCCACCTCCTGCGTGTTAAACTGCCCCCCGCCATAGAAGTTCCGGCCCCACACATCGACCCCCACATACAGGTCGTGCCGCCTGTCCCCCGCGGCCGCCGCGCTCGCCGACAAGTCCTCCTCGCGCCACGAGTAGTTCGTGAATAACCCGTCGCATGCGTCGAAGAACGCTCTGGCGATAGACAAGTGTTTTTGGAATACCCACATCGTTTTTTTTAAGTTTTGAGAGGATAAGGATGAATGAAAGTAAATAATATACACAGTTATTATGTTTATTTACAAATGAAACAACAGAATACAGAAGACTTCCACCTAACAATAAGCGGGAATTTTCTGATATTTTTTA
>CAJQZN010043622.1:13710-34348 GCA_907164685.1 Colias eurytheme | reverse complement strand
AAGTTTTTGAAAAAAGCTGATATTTTGACGGGTGACTTTTCGATTGAAAATTAGGTTGTTTTTTTGCTATTAATTCAAAATAAGGCGAAAAAATAAATATTTTCAGTCAAATAAATTACAGTGTATTTGGGACATAATAAAGCAAGTTTCCACCAAATTTCGTAGAAAAAAAATAAATTTTGAAGTAGATAAAAATAAAAAACCAAAAACTTGGTTTTTTGAATTTTTCACCTAAATTTTGAGGTTATGTGAAAAAATTGTCAATACAAAAGTTGTAGATCTTTTTATTACCTACAACTTTGCCATTGAACTTTTTTCCGTAGGACTTGTAGTTTTGTCGGAAATCGAGAGAAACCATTTTTTTCTCTTAAAAGCTCCCCCCTCCCTTTTCCCGAACTCGGATTGACCGTAATTTATTTTTCCTTTAATTTTCATCATATTCCCCTCCTTTTCTAATGGGTTTCATCCGACTGCGATTTTTTTGCACTTTTTATTATTTTTAAAGGGATCTACCCCAGTGTATTATGTCACTTAGGGCCGATTTTTCAATGCTTGGATAAAATAAAACTTATCCGTCCAATAAAGTATTACACGATAATATTAAAATGTCACGTAAACTGTCAAATACGGGCAATTAGAATACGTTTTTAAAATGGTAGTTTTATATATTATTCGACGAATAAGTTTTATCCAGGTATTGAAAAATCGGTCCTTTCTTTTTTATATATTTTATATAAACAAAATCGTTATTTTTTTATAAATAAAAATGTATATCGCACACAACTCCATTTGACACAAACTTAACTCAATATTAATAAAGAAGAGTTAGAGAAAAGAAGAGATAGAAGAAGAAAGAGATAAAAAAGACTCACCAGTAAAAGAGTCGTTTGACAACAACCCAGCACCAATTTGGCTGATCGGCGTCGAACCTTGCACTACGAGAGATGCTACAAATATTAATTATTTTATATTATTTCTTTGTCAAATATGATGTTATTAATTATTCATGAATATATGCGTTATTCAAATTATATAAATTAAATTCAACAGATAGTTTGTATTAATTCCAACGAAAATTATGTGATGACGTCATACATATTACATATATGGTAGAATAAAGAAGCTTTAGCTAAATATTGACCATACGTTAATAAGTTCTAACGTCTCTATTACTATGATATTTGCAATGATGTCAGTGTTATTTTTTTTTTATTTTATCTAGATAAGTACAGGAAAAACATAGTTCATCGTATGAATGACGTCATTTGACGCTTACGACATTTTAGAATGAGATAATTTTTAAACCCAGAAAGATTAATGAACACCCGTCAATATTTTCAAAAATCTAAAAAATAAAGGTATTCTTATGCTTAAAAGGGAGGTAGTTACTTTTGTATTGGCTAGTGCCATCGTGATGAACTTTCGCGGGCAGTGATCAAATTAAATATCCATATTTAAAAATTAAAATATCCAAGTTTAATCACTGGCCGCGAAATTTCATCACGACGCCACTAGCCTATGCAAACGTGTGTTTGGCACTCGAAAGGTCCGAAACCGAATTTAGATGAGAGAATTAGTGATTATTGGTCTTACCACAAAACAATTTAAACACAGTCTAACTTTAATCAGGGATCTGTCACTTTAATAGTTGTCTACGTGAAATACGACAAAACCAGATTAAAGAGAACCCTGTCTAAAGTTTTTTGTGGTAAAATAGTATCACTCAGTTAGTGAGCGAGTGTGTGACTGATGGACTGCCTGAGTGAGTGTGTGTATGTGTGTTTGTCTATTTGTGTGTGAGTGACTGATGGACTGACTGAATGAGTGTGTGTATGTGTGTGTCTATTTGATATACTCACGTGCGTCCCTTATCGGTGGGTAGGGAACTTCAGTGTGCGGGTACACCGGGTACACCGGGGCCGGGACCGGGGCCGCGGGGGGGGACTGCGGTACGGAAAATATTATTTATTTATTTATTTATTGAAGTTAAACTTCTTTATCGGGGTTGGAAAAAAATTTAGTGTAACATTTTTGCGTTACGCCGTACGCGTGACATTTTTAAGGTCATAAAGAAGTTTCACTTCTTACGTGTGTACTTTAGTACACGCATACATTTTTTTATTTATTAAGGCTCATTAGCAGCTGTACATCGATGAAAATATATAAAAAATACACAAAAAATATAGAACATGATGGACAACCAATAAAAAATGAGCACTGCAGTATAAAAATACGTTACAACACATTAAATACATTTTAAAATAATCAGTTAATAAATTAAATATGTTAAAATTAATTACTTATAACAACATTATATTTTTACTTGTTTTAAATTTATACTAATATAATAAAGCTGAAGAGTTTGTTTGTTTGAACGCGCTAATCTAAGGAACTACTGGTCCGATTTGAAAAATTCTTTCGGTGTTAGATAGCAAATTCATCAAGGAAGGCTATAGGCTATATATCATCACGCTTAGACCAACAGGAGCGGAGCAATGCGGGTGAAACCGCGGGGCACAGCTAGTTAACAACTAGTATAATGACATTTGGAATATATCGACCAAGAAGCTTATATCTAAATTCTAATACACTGGAGATTTCAGTATGAACATTAACTTGTAACAAGAAAATATTATGACCTTGAATGACGCCTGTATGTTTTTTTATCCCTTTCACACCTAACTTAGCAAGTGGGTGTGAAAGGGATAAAAAAACATACAGGCGTCATTCAAGGCCATATTTTCTTGTTACAAGTTAATGTTCATACTGAAATCTCCAGTGTATTAGATATATAAGCTTCTTGATATCGACTAATATAATGACATTTGGAAAAAGTAAATCGGTAAATCCTCGGCATATTACAAATTGCCGACCGCTTGTAAAAAGCGAAATAATACAATTTGCCTACAACATCTTACATATTATATATTTTTAAGCTATTGCATAGCTTCTATCGCGGGCCTTGAGCGCGGGGACCGAATCGAGAAATTCCGTAACGAAGAAACCTCACGCTCCCCACGGGGACGGGCGCGGAGGTGTGGCTTGAAGGCATAGCATGCAATAGCTTTACCGCGGTAGTCCCCGAGTGACACACGTCTTTTTTATTTTCTTTGTTTACCTGATACTGTGGTGAATTCGATGTACTAGAATGATCATCCATTGGGCCTGATAGGTTATTGTTGCTCTCCACACCGCCTGAAATATACAGTTTATATTTTATTTATTTATTTATTATAACTAGCTTTCCGCCCGCGGCTTCGCCCGCGCATCCGTGAGGATGTGTGTATGTTTGCTACTCTTTCACGGAAATACTACTGAACCGATTACAATGAAATTTAGCACACATATAGAGGGTAGCGAGCTAGTATATTATATACTCCCAAAAGTAACCAACATCAAAGAAAATCATAAAGAAGAATAATAAAATGTACTAATTTGAAAAACGGACATTAATATGATAGATATAGGTGAGAATGAGATAGTAGATAAGTACTTGCAAAAATACGTGACGATAAAAATACACTATATCATGTAAATCCAATTGATTGATAGGAAAGTTTTCAAATTTCAAATTAATCAAATTTATATCTGTATTATGCAATATGTATTATCAATTTGATTAATATTGATAACGGAAATAATATAGTTCTCTGGCGTATCACTACATAGTATAAAACAAAGTCGCTTTCTCTATCCCTATGTCCCTATGTATGCTTAAATCTTTAAAACTACGCAACGGATTTTGATGCGGTTTTTTTTTAATAGATAGAGTGATTCAAGAGGAAGGTTTTAGTATATAATTTACTAGCTTTCCGCCCGCGGCATCGCCCGCGCAGTCAAAGAAAAATCCGTATAGTTCCCGTTCCCGTGGGATTTCAATATAAAACCTATCCTATGTCCTTTCTCGGGTATCAAAATATCTCTATACCAAATTTCATGCAAATTGGTTCAATAGTTAAGGCGTGATTGAGTAACAGACAGACAGACAGAGTTACTTTCGCATTTATAATATTAGTATGGATTAGGTTTTGGACAAAGCGGGCGAAGCCGCGGGCGATAAGCTAGTTATGATAATATATGCAGTTACATATTTTGTTAAATTAAATTGTAATACTGAGATGATTTAAAAGAGCAACTATGGAGTTTCTTGCCGGTTCTTCTCCATAGATACTGCTTTCCGAATCGGTGGTAAATGTTAAAAATATGTATTGACGATTCAAAAGTGCTTCTGGAAGAAATCTAATTGAATAAATAAATGTTTGAGTTAATAATTAATTGAGGTATTTTTTCGATATTCATTTAATTTTGCAATAAGGGTTCTGTACCGAATGGGTAAAATGCTACTCTATTATAGACACATGTCTGTCTATCAACAGGTCTGAAACGGTAAAACGGGACCCTATTACTGAGACTTCGTTGTCTGTCTGTCTGTCTCCAGGCTATATCTCATAAACCGTGATAGCTAGAAAGCTGAAATTTTCACAAATGATGTAATTCCGTTGCCGCTATAACAACAAGCACTAAAAATTAAAAAATATATGTATATATTATATACGTCCCCATAGTAAGGGACCCTTCGTGCGCGAGTCCGACTCGCAACTTGATCAATTTTTTTAATGATCAGCTGCTATAAGCTGTGCCTAGTTCATTTACACTCAGAACTACAAAAAATCTAAAAAAAATATTTTTTTCAAATTTTATATATTTTTTTATATTCACCTGCGGTATAATCCGTCCTTAGAAGATTCTCACTTTGCATCTTTGTCTTTAAACACGCTATGTATCGACCGCAGAAATCCCGGCATAGCTCCTGCACCTTCTCTAATTCTAGGAGATGGATCCTTAACACCTGAAAAGAAAAATTTAGATACATGTAAAGTGAGATTAGGAATATCTTTACTAATATTATAAAACTGGCGGGTTTAATTGATTGGTTAAACGAAGTACATTGGTTCCAATTAGCAGATTTTTTTTTTTGTTGGATAGTCCACCAATGAAAAGGAGCCGAGCAACAAAAAAAATGTAGCAAATTTAGAAAAAATATTCCTATTGAGGGCAGACAAAGTTGCATTGCAGTTAAAACCGACTTAATGTTTAATGTACATATGTTGATATATACAGTAATATACAGGGCCTTAAAAATTGCGATTTAAACTTAGTGTCAGTTAGTGACAGTATTCAAACTGCAGGGATGAATAAGTGCAAGTTAGTGATAGGATTCAAACTGCAATGAAATGAAAAAGTGTCAATTAGTATTATTTAGTGTTTGATTTTACGTATACCCGTGACCACGCCCGCTTCAAAGTGTGCGAAACGTCGGGAAAATAATATAATGAATAAATTGCGTTTAAAATCCGTTAAAATTGACAGCATTCAAACTTCAATAGAATGATAAAGAGCAAGTTAGTAACAGTATTCAAACTGCAATGGTATGAACAAGTGTAAGTTAGTGACAGCATTCAAACTGCAATGGAATTAACAAGTGTATGAATTGATTTCTTCGTAACCGAGTGAGTGTGTTACTGAGTGAGTGAATGTTTCAGTGAGTGCGTGAGTGAGTTCACCTGTATGCTCTTAATCATGAGCCCATCAATCTCCGGGTCGTCGACAAGAAACGGCCGTCTGTCCCGTCTCTGATGCTGCACGAAGGCCTGCAGGTCGGCGCCAAACGCGTCAGCCGCTGGCGGCTCAGCGCCGGCGGTCGCTTGCTCGCACCGCTCGAGTAGTAGCGCGAGGAGAGGGAATAGTGGGTGTCTGGAATGGTTTAATATAAACGTAAATATATGTACATTCAATAAATACACACTACTACACATTACGTGTATATTAAATATTTTTTTTTTAATAAATATTTCGGGACAATTTTCACACACGGCACGATCTGATCCCATACTAAACTTTCGCTTGTGTCATGGAAACCAGATGGCTGATAAACATACATATATAATTTTAAATAAATACTTATATAGATAATTAACACCCAGACACAGAGCAAACATCTATGTTCATCACACAAATATTTGCCCCGGGTGGGAATCGAACCCACGACCTCTGGCTTGGAAGGCAGGGCCACTATCAACCAAGCCAACCGATCAGTCAATATTATCATTGACGAATAATAAATGACTCAAGGATTGTCTGAAGCAAAACTCTGCCTACGCGTGTATTTATAGGCAGACTTTTCTAATAAGCGATACAATATACTTTGAACATTACTGTCACGAAATATATTGATTATTTAAATCATTTTTTTTAAACATAATATTGTCTTAATAATATGGATATTATTATAATATGGATTCTTCTGACATGTAACGCGAACAGTGAGAATTTACTAATTCTCACTGTTCGCGTTAAATGATACATCTACTGATGTCAATTGATTAATCATTACTGATTAGTGATTACACAATTAAAACTCTCTACACTGTACACAAGTTTTAAAGCTATTGTTGAGTAAACTAACACTGACAAGAAAGTAATGAAAATCAGATTAAAAAAAACACGCTTTAATAAGATAAACTCATCAAATTATGACATTGTCGTCGATCTTTGATAAGTGTACAAAGTTTGAATTAAACCTGTCCGTTTAAAGTGGGTCTAAAATCTAAATCAAGTGTAAAGGAGTCGGTTACATACAAACATACAGGTGAAGCTAATAAAAGCGTGTTAAAAATGTTTATTTCACACTACTTACGACATTAGCAAAATGCAGTAAATAACGTTTTACTTTAATTGAGGTTATTCCTTACATGGCGTTAAGATTTTTTCTCGTCACCTTAGAAACTTGCTTTTAAGAATTTTATTGACAATTTATTACGGTATAGTTACGGTGTTAGAACTACGTTCCAGCGATTTCACGAAACACGATTAGAATTCTTTCAGGAAAGATATTTAATATAATCTTAATTTTTAATTTAATTATTTCAATTTTCAAGCTTCGATCAATTCCTAATGCCTGGTCCACGTAGTATGTAGTCATGTACATTGTAAATACTTCATTTGTATAGAAAAAACACTTTTTTTATCAAAGTTCGTCGGTGTTTAGGTGACATACAAGGACTACTTCTCCGATACAAGAACCACTCCTCCAATAATCCTCCGATACGAGAAATACTCAGGCAATACGGGAACTACTTGGATAATACGAGAAATACTCAGGCAATACGAAAACTACTCGAACATTATGAGGACTACTCGGACAATACGGGAACTACTCGGACTATACCAGAAATACTCAGGCATTACGAGAAATACTCAGGCAATACGAGAACTACTCAGACAATACGGGAATTACTCAGGTAATACGGGAAATACTCAGGTAATACGAGAAATGCTCGGACTATACGGGAACTACTCGGACAATACGGGAACTACTCAGGCAATACGAGAACTTCTCGGGCAATACGGTAACTACTCCCCCAATACAAGAACAACACTCACTTGTACACCGCCCGCTTGTCCGCCTCGAACTGCGCCTGCTCCGCGTCGTTGGCCGGCGCCCCGCCCCCCTGCATCCCGCTCACGCTATCCACGCCACCGCATCTGTGGGTAGATAGAGAAAATCATTAGTTTGTTGTTTATTGTTACACTAGCTACCACCCGCGGCTTCGTCGCCCGCTTTGTCTAAAACCAAAAAATTATATATATAGTTTTACTAACGCGACTTAATTATTATTTTATTTCATTAATATACCTACTCAATGTTTAACGTTTGTTTCAATGCGCGTTTAAAATCCGTTTATTTTAAAAATTCGTAACGTTAGATATTAATGATGGAAAAAATCAAATTCGTAAGAATAAAATATTCATCTTTTTATGTTAGCTACGTAGAATCCTAAGAACTTGCGGATTTGTACAGTTTATCTTATCTGTTAGTTAAAATTTCCAATAATATGTGAAAATATACGTTAAAGTGTCAAATATGCTATCATAGACTACAGGCCCATGTTGAAAAAATTATGGGTCATTTGAACCACCAGATAACCTATCTAGAACGATATAAGAGCATAAAATAATAAGATTCAACACTATGCCCTCACTTGTAAGCTGTCCAACTGACAGAATACAATGAAATTTAGCACACATATAGAGGGTAAATTGGATTAACACAGGATAGATTTTTATCCCAGAAATCCCACGGGAACGGGAACTAACGGCTTTTTTTTTGAAAACGCATACGAAGCCGCGGGCGGAAAGCTAGTACTTCTTCTAATATTTATGTAATCTGCTAATATATATTTCATTCACATCTTCCCACAATTCAAGATCACACTGCAGCCTGCAGACAATAAAAAGGCATATTAAAAACACAGGGCACAATTCATCACAAGTGTTGCCACTAAATGGATATAAGATAGCCCTGCAGTTACCCTATTTTTAAAGATGCCTTTGTTTTGTTATCTTGTAATAACTTCATTATATTTTGGAGAGCTTAATTGCCTTTTGGATGTTTTAGCTGTGTTATAGAAATATTTAAATAACTAGATTTCCGCCCGCGGCTTCGCCCGCGTTTGCAAAGGAAAACCCGCATAGTTCCCGTTCCCGTGGGATTTCCGGGATAAAAACTATCCTATGTGTTAATCCAAGTTACCCTCTATATGTGTGCTAAATTTCATTGTAATCGGTTCAGTAGTTTTTACGTGAAAGAGTAACAAACATCCATACGTCCATACATCCATACATCCATACAAACTTTCGCCTTTATAATAGTATTAAGATTAAGATTAAGATAAGATTAAGATAATCTTATTAGTACTAATATGTACCTATTATCTTTTATATTTAAATAATAATAATAAATAAATAAATACTTTTTTATTTCGAAATATTCATCCATATAATACGTGAAATAAAAGTTTATAAAATATATATTTGTTATTTTTCACGAAAAACAGCTGATCGGATTTCTATGGAATTTTGTATTGAGATAATATAATATTATTATTAGTAAAATCGCGGTTTTATCAAATGAGTTAATAGTGTATAGCGTAAAAATGAATATAGAGAAAAATAAAGTGGACATAACTATAGAAAAGGTAGGTGAATTGTTTAAAGAGCACCATATAATTAGGCGCTCGGTTCGCTAATTTTGATAAAAAAAATTATTTTAGTATATTATTTAAAAGAAAGCAGTTTAGGCACGAGTGACTTTGTTGTTATACCGCTACAATATGGTAATTATAATAATAATAGTTTAATTCAAATATCTACAACAATATTTACATTAATACTCAGCTGTCCCGGCAAACGTTGTTCTGCCTTACTCTTATCATTTACGGGTAATAGCCCCGTCCGATTAGGGCCCTTCTGGCCTCCTCCACTCAAGCGACAGCTCAAGCCGAGGTTCGTGGTCCCCGTCAAAGGGGGACGCCCTTGTGCATGTCGCTACCAGGGTGAACCTTCAGTTCACCCCCGCGTCCGCGTTAAAATGTAGAAGCCCTTCTGGCTAACATTGAGAGACACCACACAAAAAAAAGGGTATAAATAGCTTTGTTGACCGATTCTCAGACCTATCCGATATGCACATTATTTTTCTTGAGAATCGGTCCAGCCGTTTTGTAGAAGTATAATAGTTGATAACTAACATTGTGACAGGGGAATCTTATTTATAGAGAAGATAAGAAATGTGGAATTAGTTCGTGCATTGTATTTAATGCACATTCACAAGAAACCTAGAAATTTTTTGGCAAATTTGTTATGCAGATAAATTTTTATGGCATAATAATTTATTTTATTATATTACTAGAGGTCCGGCCCGGCTTCGCCCGTGGTACATATTTCGCAATAAAGGGTAGCCTATGTCTTTTCTCGGGTATCAAAATATCTCCATACCAAATTTCATGCAAATTGGTTCAGTAGTTTAGGCGTGATTAAGTAACAGACAGACAGACAGAGTTACTTTCGCATTTATAATAGTACGGATTATAGTAGGTACCTAAATACATTCAAATTTTATTCTACAAGACAAAAAAAGCTTCACTTTACGCGCTAATACCTATTAAACATAACATTTAACTCAAAGAAACAAAAAAAACGTCTAATAATAACATCTAGGTCAAAATAAAATACCATTTAATTAATTCAAACACCCACATAACGGCCATTTTTATTATTGGCAACACCTCGCTGAGTGTATAATTAAATTTCATATTTTTTTGTGTCAGGCAACACATCACTTTCTTGCTTGAGGCTACGAGACCAAAATATGTGGTGTTGCTGTGTTATTATTAATGCGACTTTCGTAAGGTGTAGATAAATACCCATTATCGTACTTCGACCTGTTTAATATTTAAATGGGGCTACACGTGAAGATCTACATATTATTATTTTATTATTATTTTTATTTTTTATAAGGTATTCCTACCTACTACGAAATAGCAAAATATAAGCCATTTTGATTCAATCCTGCGCTTTTAGTTGTTTGTTATACATAATGTCAAATCTATACTAATATTATAAAGCTGTAGAGTTTATTTGTTTGTTTAAACGCGCTAATCTCAGGATCTACTGGTCCGATTTGAAAAATTCTTTCGGTGTTAGATAGCCCATTTATTGAGGAAGTTTATTTACTTATTTATCATCACGCGACAAACAAGAGCGGAGCAATATAGCTAAAACCGCGGGGCACTGCTAGTATTTATTATAATGTCTGAAGAAGAAAACGCTATTCAATTATTTTTTTTTCTCAAAAATATAAGTACTAGGTATATTGATAACATTTTATTAATCTATTTCACACCATAAACTGAAATTAGCAACAGATCAAAATAAATTGCTTAGTACAACGAGATAAGTATAGATAATTATTTCTATAATTACACACAACTACCACAGAATAAATAGATAACTACTATGAATGACATTCGAATTCTTTATCTGCTCGGGTTATACAGAATCACTACATAGTATAAAACAAAGTCGCTTTCTCTGTCCATGTCCCTATGTAGGCTTAAATCTTTAAAACTACACAACGGATTTTGATGCGGTTTTTAATAGATAGATTGATTCAAGAGGAAGGTTTTAGTATATATAATTTATTATGTTTTAGACAAAGCGGGCGAAGCCGCGGGCGGAAAGCTAGTACTTAATATCTTATAGTAGCTAATGCTAACATTAGTATATTATAGGATACACCTGCTTGTTAATTATTATTATGAAGTTCATATAAAGATCACGTTATTTTAATAGAAGAATAGTTACCCTAGAACACTAACCTTATTTTTC
Organism: Colias eurytheme; assembly: GCA_907164685.1. Lineage (NCBI taxonomy): Eukaryota > Metazoa > Arthropoda > Insecta > Lepidoptera > Pieridae > Colias > Colias eurytheme. Next base: position 23,122 of record CAJQZN010043622.1, on the reverse strand, counting down.
ACCGTTTAATACTAACCTTCGTCGCTTCGACTACGCTTTTTATTGGAGGGGATTAAGGGGTTTAATTAAAACAATATATTTGTAGTTATGTTTTTATTTTAAGGACAATGTATTAATCTACATATAAAAATATTAAAATACTTATATTACCATATTTTTTATTCAAACAGTCATCAAAATGAGATCATAGTTTACATGCTTTATGAAAGTTCTTAAAATTTTTGAAAAATTCGTACACATAATATATCCCACTAAATTGCTCGAAATAAACTTTTAATTGTAAAAATAATATCTGAAAAATTAATAAAAAATATAATTTTGATAATAGCTTAGGATCTAAAACATTTGTGACACACATCAAGTTTGTGTTCCGCACACAACGATTTTTTGCACTTAGTGCACCTATTTTTAGTCTACCTTTGCTTTACGGTGGGACATATAGCATATTCATGTTTCTTTTATTTTGCTGTGGAGGGACATAAGCATCATTACTTTGCTCAGTCTCATTTATAACATTCATATTACTTCTTTCTGGCATGTTTAAAATTTATGTGATTGAGTCCCGCAGAGTATCAGTAATGTCATCAGTAATTATACCTGAAAAACATGGAAGAGGATCTAAAATATCTTGAAAAAACCGTACAGGCCCTCGTGTTATGTTTCTATGTTCCTTGAAGGCCTTCTGCATTGTGACCTTGACTATTGTGGTGACCATATGTGTTTATCTTTCCCAAGAAGAATGGTAGGTACGTGATGGTCTTATAATCAAATCACTTGGGTCAGCTGAAGTGCTACGTTTTTCGTCTTCAATGTCACGTGGGCAGATGTATTACTACATGCCTCATAATCTTGATCTGGAAATTTCTCTTTATTTACAATAGAAACTTCATCATCACCCACTTCATTTCATGCCTCATCAGCCTCAAAATGGTCTTCAGGCTCTCTCGCAGATGAATTTTCCTCATCGCTTTCGACTTCTAATAATAACACATGAATCGTATCTAAAAAATAAAATAATAGGCACCATTATAAAAGATAAAATAACGTAATTTTAACTTAACTAAATAGTACGAAAAGTTACGTTAATACTAACCTTCGATGTGACGAGCCATGGTTGCAGGTACAGCGCGTGTGGACCTTCTACACACAAAGCACTACCGTCCATCGCAAGAGCAATGGGTCGGCTGAGATTAGCTGAAGTTAGAAAATCATACGGTCGCGCGCGTAAAAGTTATAGCGATTTTTTGGTGACGCGTCGTCGAATCGACAAAGGGTAGTAATCTAGGGTTAAATAATCAATTATTGGGCATAAAAATATAGATCATGTGACTCAAGAAAAATGTAGCTTTCTGCTGATAATAAAAATTGAAATCGGTCCAATAGATTTGGTGTGAAAATATTACAAACATACATAGAAAAAAAGAAATTTTCCTCATTTCCATTTCCATGCCTATTTATTAAATGAGACGTAATAAGAAAACTTTTTAATAACATAAAAATCGGATGACAGTTATTTTTTTTTTAACAGACAGAATATCTTTTCATCGGCTGTCAAGTTTTCAGCCTGCGTCGTTGCGTATCATTGTAAATATTCAAAATTCGAACGCCGCGCCGGTTCGAACGCGGCCAGCATTCAAATGGCTAACTTATCTACGCGCTTACACTAGTGTGGTAACGTGTTATCGATAATTATGACATATTCGATATTTTGTCGTTAAAGCAATGATATAGTCATCAAAGGCAATGTCTATAGTCCCTAAAGAGGTCCACTACACTATGCGTTAATCTATACTAATATTATAAAGAGGAAAGGTTTGTATGTATGTATGTATGTATGGTTTTCATGCATAAACTACTGGACCTTTAGACCCTGAGAAAGAACATAGGCTACTTTTTATTGTGAAAAATGTACCACGGGCGAAGCCGGGGCGGACCGCTAGTACTCCATACATTTAAACGTTTAAACTTGAGATTGTCTGCGTCTTCTCTGTAGAAACTAAAAATTAAATTATTTATTTTTACGATTCAAAACAAATGTTTGGATTGGAACCCTATCCCACAGCTACTGACATAATAATTTCTTAATACAAATAATTTGTGCCCAGTTAAAAAACTATTTTGAAACAACTACTTACAAAAGTTTCATAGACATTTTTTTCCTTTCTGTGGTCATATATAAGTTATAATAAATAAAAGAGCGTGTGTGCCGAGCACACGTGTCAGAAGTGAAACTTTCAAGATTCAAAGATACCAAAATTTTCGCCTAACTCCATGACGTCACGGAAGTGCCATGACACGACCTTGAAATTTCACTCTCAACGCGCCTAAAGAAGCTTCACTTCAATAATATAACGCTTGCTCTAATTAAGTAAATAAAATATTACGTTTATAAGTACAACGATATTTACTACTTTATCAAAGTTGTATTAAGGTTTACCAGTCGCCTTACTGTTCTACGCATCTTATCTCTTATCTTATTAAAGTATTAAAAAAGTAGAATTATTACGATAAAGCCACTGTACAGTAACCTTAACTCGTTTTTATCAAAGCGTTGCAATAAAATACCTTAGACGTATAAAGTATACTACTTGTATTAATTATACAAATGAAACAATAGTTTTTAGCTATAAGGCCACCATTTGTGCACTAATTCTGAGTAGCTAAGAATAAATAAAAAGTGTTTGTTTCTCTTCAGCTCACACAAATTCAGCTGATCGGATCAGTTATTTGGTTCACAGATATAGGTACCTATTGCCTAGTCTAAATTAGCTCATAAACTACCTTTTATGCGGGTACCTCGCGAGTGAAGAAGAGGGTTCCAAGTAGTTTTAAATAGAATAGAAATGAATAAAACACAAGACAATTAATTAGCAGTTCGTGTTGGCTTCTATATTATTAAAGTGAAACTTTTATTACATCGTCTCATACTTTTTGATCTGTGTAGCGCATGTCGCGTGACGATCGGCTGCCGAGTAGGTATAAAGCAGTGTTCGGAACCGTACGATAATTATTATCTTACAAATACGATAATTTTGTGCCTAAGTTTCACTTTTACCGTTGTTTCATAAAACCACACAACATTTTATATTTTTGATAACGGACGTCCAGGTGGCGCATTAGTATCTTGATTATACGGCAAAGGGTGTCTGTTTGAATCCAACTTTAAGAAAATAGTTTTTTTCTGCTGTACAGGAGGTATTTTAAATACTAGCCGCTTTCCCAGGCTAATTAATAATTATGTACGTATCTAAAGGCAAAAGTAACTTTAAGTTGATACAGTAAGTAAGTTGAGTTTATTCCTTACATACATAAAAACAAATATTTAAATATACAATATATTAAATAGTATAAAAAGTATCGACAACACAACCCACCCCTACATGGCGCATAGACAAGCAGCCATCGACAGAGTATATCTGCAAATTATTGAGCATTCGATGCCGCAGAGAATCGCTAAAATATTAAAGGGAACGGCAAAAATCTTAACCCCGTTCCATATTTGTTTCGTTCCGCTTACAACGAATATTTAATGTTTGATTTTGTCGGAAAATATGTAAAAGTTTTAAGAGTTTTTCATGTTCCTTTGGGGCATTACATATAACATCTGTTTAGCTATAACTAATTGAGATTTATAATCTCGCATTCGAAATAATAAATGCGATGAATAATGCAAATAATCCACTTAAAACTTATTTCACGGCTTGCTGCATTTGCTGATGACTGTCTTATATTTTCAATTTTCATACATTCTGTACGTATAGTTACTTATAAGTTATAAACATATCCGGAAATTGTGAAAACTGGCTATTTATGTAGATTAGGTATACTTATAGGGCATATTTATTTCAAGATACATTACTGTTTCAGTAATATTTCGTTTTTGTAGTGTTATTTTTAAACAAATTTAAAGTGTAGATACTTAACAACTTATTATTATAAATTACACAAAAATAACTACACGCTTGTTTATTATTTTTACAAAATCAACAACACTAAAGGCACCATAATTCAAGCCACTAACAAAAAATACGACATTCAGAACTTAAAATTCATCCACTCAACCCTAATACACACAAATCCCTAATTACATAACCTTCCTCTAATTAAAACATTACATCATTTGTCGCTACGTTTCAAGTGCGCTCGAATTAAATCTCCCGAAAAGGCGGGAGATAATTGATACAAAAAAGCAGCAACACCGACGCTCGGCTGTCGCAATTAGTTCAATTTCGAACGCCGGTGATGCCAGGGTGAAAAATTAATTTCCGCTAGTGTTCTTGAGAGTTCGTTACATTTGTAAAAGCTCCGGAGGGCCCTTGGCGTAATTTTGTTCTTTAATAAGGTTCGTGAATTCGGCACAATCAATTTTTGTGAGGCGGGACAGATGCTGGGTTTTTGTTAATCGAAACGTCGTTTAGTAAATATTTAAACACTGTTAATTCAATTTATAGACTGAAGAACACTTTGGAATGGTATAAGTAGTTTTAAATTACACAAATTTATGAAATTGCAACACTTAAAACGAGACACCATTATGCGTATCATTTTTTGCACTTACAAGATTTTTGTTTAAAATATTTCCCTTAACAATTACTAACATTATAAAAAATGCAAAATTATCTCTTTATTTTCCATCTATCTAACTACACACAAAAAATAAACTATATCAATCTTTAAAATCTTCTTAAATCAGTTTAACAGAACACGCTAAAAATTACAACAGACTATCCCTCACATTTACTCTTTTACACGTTAACCAAATTAAAAAAAGTCACAGATTAAAAATACAAAAACAAAAACTGTCGATTCGTACCAAAGCTAATAACAGAATATGGCAAGAGATGGCAAGCCACAAATCAAGCGTTTAGTATAAATAGACAATAAAGACTTGGCTGCGCACGTGATCCACATTACTATGATCTTCTGAATGCTAAAATAATACCTAGTATTCATTCACCTTGCTGATCGTCTGGGTTTACGGACTAGCTGAGATTGACACTCTCTATCCTAATGTTATAAAATATTTAAACAGTAAGACTTCGTTTTTGTTGAATGCACTAATATATCAGAAAAAAATGTTGTGTGGTTTTATGAAACCACGGTAAAAGTGAAACTGTTCGAACGGTTCCGAACACTGCTTTGTGTAGCGCATGTCGCGTGACGGTCGGCTTCCGAGTAGGTATACCTACTCGGCAGCCGCGATACACGCGACATGCGCTACACAGACCAAAAAGTTTGAGACGATGTAATAAAAGTTTCACTTTAAAGTAAAAACTACTGGTAATTTTTCTATTCCAATTTGCTGAATAAACAATCTTTCGAGGAAGGGTTTATGTTATTTGATCTTGCTACGTGCAACAAAAGAGCATCAATACTTTGCAAAATAAAGATAAAAAAAAGGAGGTGACGAGTTTATAGAGGGCCTATTAGACGTAAGTTAGGTCACGTCACCGCATCTTCTAAGTTTAACTACGATATTTTAGGTCTATAACCACTTCACCCAGGATCCATACGCTTACGTAGAAATACTTAAACTTGCTGTGCCCCGCGGTTTCACTCGCATTGCTCCGCTCTTGTTGGTCTTAGCGTGATGATAATATATTATAGCCTATAACCTTCCTCAATAAATGGGCTATCTAACAGAATTTTCCAAATCGGACCAGTAGTTCCTGTGATTAGATCGTTCAAACAAACAAACTCTTCAGCTTTATAATATTAGTATAGGTTAGCCACAATTCAAGCATTCCCCTGTTAATTACATTACTCAGTATCAAATGAAGGCACCCATAGCCGCTAACTATTCAAGTAGACATCTGGTCGTCTGTTTATTTGCTTTCATCTAAAATAATTTCACCCATCCCGTGAACAATCGTTAGTGTTGTTAGGCAACCGGTTCCATTCGTTAATTAATAACTAATATTAGGTTATTGCGTGTCAAGAAATGAACTTAGAGCGATTTGTCTACACAGAATTTAATAACTACTTAACTAAACACAATGGTCATAAAGCCCGAAAAATGGTCTAACGGCCAGTTTCTGAATTGAGTTCTTGATTTCATTTTATTCTCAAATCATACTAAAATGCTGCTTAAATTTTCTTATATCTGAAGATTTCTTTTACAGCACGCGCAGCGGTTGTAGCACGCGACACTTTTCATAAGTAACTAGCGGTCCGCCCCGGCTTCGCCCGTGGTACATATTTTCGTTTTCTCTACATAAAAACCATCCTCGTACTTCAAGGAATATAATAAAAAAAGAATTATCGAAATTGGTTCAGCCATTCTCGAGTTATGCGCTTACCAACACATTTTGCGATTCATTTTTATATATAAAGAAGATTATACTGGTACAAAATATTGCATATCGATTGTTAGTGTCAATCTCTAACTAAGAGCTTAGTTTATGAGGAATGTTGTAGGCTTCATAATACAAAGCGATTATTAATAAATAGAACCACGATTACAACTCATATCAGCATGCAGCATACAAACAAGATCAAACCTACTCAAAGTCGAACCTGTACTATAATTTTTTTAGAATCTCAATTTCTAACATAAAAAAACGCTCCTAATCCATTACTTGCACCACCCAGGCCACACGTACAAAATATGAGCATTTAACGGAAGCGTGCTGGCATTTTTAAAACGTGTTAAATCGTGATAATTGAACGTGAATGTTTAACTGTCCATAACGACATGAATAAACACGACGTGTTAAATGATTTTCGGGTGCAATTGTTTTTTTACTGGCAACACGAATTACAAATCGGGTAATTTGAATTTCGTTGCTGGCAACTAGAAAAGCAGTGGAGCGGAAATATTAGATTATTAGGTTATTACTTATTAACGTCTTGTTTGTTATAATGGAAAATACTTGCTAATATCATAACAGAGACACGGCTTGCTTGACAGACTGGAACGTCTTCATTGTTGAACAATTTCGATAAATTATGATATCCTTGGAGAACATCTAAAAAATGTGTAGAAATCATAAAATGTGTAGAGGTTTTAATCTTCTTCTTCTTATATATAAAAATGAATCGCAAAATGTGTTGGTAAGCGCATAACTCGAGAACGGCTGAACCGATTTCTATAATTCTTTTTTTATTATATTCCTTGAAGTACGAGGATGGTTCTTATGTAGAGAAAACGTAAACATATACCACGGGCGAAGCCGGGGCGGACCGCTAGTACATCGATAAAAATTTGTATAAAGTTAGATACTTTTTCGCTATGGGCCCCTAAACAACTGAACCGATTTTAATATAAAAAATTAAAATTAAATCTAACGGATTTTAAACGCGATTTATTCATATTATTAACCCGACATTTCGCACACTTTACACTTTACAGCGAGTGGTCACGGGGAGACTGACTTTTAATTTTGATATAATATTACGAATTTTGTACTAGTCACAAAATAATGGTCTTACAATATCCCTTTTGAAGACATTGTACATCAATACATAGTATAAAACAAAGTCGTTTTCTCTGTGCCTATATCTATGCTTAAATCTTTAAAACTACGCAACGGATTTTGATGCGGTTTTTTTAATAGATAGAGTCTTTGAAGAGGAAGGTTTTAGTATATAATTTATTGGGTTTTAGACAAAACGGGCAAAGCCGCGGGCGGAATTAAGATTATAACATGATGTTCTCATTTCTGCTGAACTTAAATGTGAAGGTATTACATTTTGAAATATATGCTACAGGTAAAATTCAACAAGAAAACTGTGTAGGTACTTATAATATTATATATTTATGCACTTATCGACTCACTATTTATTACTACAATAATTTACTACAATAACAAAGTGGAATTAAAAGAATTCCACTTTGTTATTTTACTATGAAGGTTGACCGATACCGCATTTCAACAAATACATATGTCAACCAAAACACAGATTATCTAAATGCCAAATTACGAAATACAGATAATAAATATATTTTTACATTTCTTATCTGTATTCGTAAACGAAAACCCTTCTGAATTTATGATAATATTCGTTAAATAATAGAGAAGGTTTGTATTAAGAAACAAATTTTTGTTTCGTCTGCAAACGCAGGGTTCGGACGAGGCGAGGAAAGGGTAATTTTATTAGTGATGTAACGATACTATCGATATTGTACAAAATCTCGTAACTATTCATACTGTTTATCTTACATATCACCCATCCTACTAATATTCTAAATGTAGTATAGTTAGTTTGTATATTTGTTACCCCTTCACCTATAAGTGCTGAACCTATTTTCTTGAAATTTGGCACACACAGAAGGTAACTTAGATTAACATTAACATAGGATGGTTTTAATCCCGGAAATCTCACAGGAACGGGAACTATGCGGATTTTTCTTTGGAAACGCGGGCGAAACCGCGGGTGGAAAGCTAGTGTCTAAATAAATTACAGTACATATTCCATACAAGATCTAATACACCTGCTTGTAAATACAATTTAAAGCAGGTGATACATCCTTATACTAATCCGTACTTATCACTACATTGCATAAAACAAAGTAGCTGTCGCTGTCTGTCCGTCCCTTTGTAGGCTTTAATATGTATTTAAAACTACGCAACGGATATTGAGGTTTTTTTAAGATAATGTATTTATGTGTTATTATATAATTTATTAGGTTTTACATAAATCGGGCGAAGCGCGGGTGGAAATTTGTTAAGTATTTGCCAAAGTATGTTTGTTTGTTAGTCCGTTATTCACGTCGCAACGGACCGATTTCGTGATATAATTTTTGTGTCTGGAGATAGTCAGGAGGCTAGAGAGTAACATCGGCTACTTTTTACCGCGGTCAAATGTCCCATTTCCATAGATTTTTCCACGCGGGCAAAGCCGCGAGCCGTTAGTTAGTAAATACATACAATATATCGTTATTTTCAACACAATGCAAATTTTTCCCAACACGTTACGTTAAGTGGAACGTGGGTCAGAGTAATTAGAGTGAGAATGTTGATATTAATATATTCTTCTATACGTAAGGGCTTAAGATACTTTTTTGTGCATGTTAATATTGAAATATGCATGCACGCATGCCCAACCGGGGTCGGAAGCTAAACAAAACTCATTAATGTGAGTCTTATTTGGCAATATTACCTAGTTCTTGTTTTTGGTAAAATGTTAAATACCCATGGTTGAACTAGGAAAGTTTGGGAACACACAAACATACAAAATATATTATCTCCTTTTTGTCTTTGTTACAACAACAGAGGTAAATGTATTAAACTGTTTCAATAATAATTAGAATTCATGAATTAATATAACTTTTGGAAGTTAAAAGAAGGTGTTCGATTAATTATTATAAGGTAAATTAAGACCTGCGTATGTATCGACAACGTCGTAAATTACTGAAAAAATACTACCTATCACTTGCATTTCAAATTGATTTGGAGGTATTATTTAATTT
>CAJQZN010043622.1:0-13700 GCA_907164685.1 Colias eurytheme | reverse complement strand
TACCTATCACTTGCATTTCAAATTGATTTGGAGGTATTATTTAATTTGGAATCTACCTTAAATAGGTTATCAGGTAACTAATGTAGTGTTTAGTATTGTATTTATTTCAATAAATACCTATCTTAATGTCGGAAACATTAAAGATAAGTAAAATAGCTCTTTCCGTTTTTAATTTGAAAGCAAATTTGAATATTTTAGCAATAACTTCACACGCCATTAACTGTTGCTATTGTTTTAATAAATGTATTTGTTAGAAAATACGATTTTACGTTAATTATATTGAAAAATATTTATTTTCGACATACTTAATTGTTAGTCCGCTTCTAAAATGGGAGCAACATACATATTATGTTCTATCTATGTGCCGAGAATTAAGTATGTATTATATATTTAATTAATCGTAGTATACATATAAACGGATTTATTATTTTCCTATTATTAATTTTGATAATGTTAAACTGCAATTATTGCATTAAGTTATTACATAAACATGTACCTGCAGGAATAACTACACTATACAATGTGATACTTTCCACAATTTTTCATCGACACTACAAAACTATATTACCCAAACTATCGACACCGTACATCACTAGATAGGGTAGCACCGACATTTCCATGTAGGTCGCATAAAAATAACATTTTTGCGCGCGCCCCCACAGCACATCTGCTCAAATATTGACTTGCACGGCCGTCTTACAAACAACAAATAGACAAGGAATTTCTTTTCCCCCGCACTAAGTTATGACAAGGATTCGGAGGTTAGAAATCAAATGGTTCTTCGTTCTATTTTTAAAAGATTGCAAATTTGACAATTCGGTTTTGCCGCGCTGTCAAGAGATATTTTTTTTTTTATGAAGGGTCTAATGAGGCAAAGGATTTGGACAAACTGACGTATCAGCTGGTGTTATAGCGCTAATATAAGATTTTATTTGGTAAGCGAATAAATTTGATTCGATCAACATTTTATCGTATGCAGATAATACATAGCTTTCCTTCGACAAAAATATAAAGATTTCACGCTAGAAGGCAATAGGTACATGAAGGAAAGTTAATTAAATGTAAGAGAGCATCACATTCTCTTTGACTCAATATAATAATATTTTTCCATTCACGACTTCACTCGCGAATATACGATTTTTTCTGTTATTTTTACGCCTTTAATGCATTAAATTATAAAATTCCTTTAATGTATTATAGAAAAATTTAATTATCTTCTAGTTTTTATGCTTAATACATCAGTCTGGACACTGCCCTTTATACGTTTACTAGCTTTCCGCCTGCGGCTTCGCCCGCGTTTTCAAAAAAAACCCGCATAGTTCCCGTTCCCGTGGGATTTCCGGGATAAAACCTAGCCTATGTCACTCAGAAATGATGTAGCTTTCCAACAGTGAAAGAATTTTTCAAATCTGCCAAGTAGTTTCGGAGCCTATTCAATTCATACAAACAAACAAACAAAAAATCAAACCTTTCCTCTTTATAATATTTGTATAGATATTTGTATAGATGAGAAAACAATTCTCATTTTCCGTGTCGGTTAAACCTAGGCTCACAATTAGTTACGGTTGTACCTACATTTTAATAAGAAAACATAAAGGAGGTAATTAAAATGTACACGCAGACGGAATACAAAGGAATAAACTGCCTTACAGGAAACGCTGAAATGTGAATTCAAATTTGGAATTGGTTGGGGCGTCCCTTGATCTAGGGTTGCCGCTATGGATGGAACAATATGTAAAATGGAATTTATATTTAAACATATTTTTAAGTAGTGTGTGTGCATGTAATTTTTATGAGTATTATTTTTCAATTTTTATTTTAATTAAAGCAAGCAAATGGAAATGTTGTAAGCACATATTACAATGCGAATGAGTACGTAACGCGAAAAAGCTTATCTCATGTTGTTTTAATTATTTGACGTTAGAGCCATTTTCATAAAATTTATCTTTTTAAACACGCATTGTACCTCAACAGTCAACAGTAATGTTATATTTTTAAAAGTTTTTCGCAAGTGACAACCCTAACGCCAGGATTTCCTATTGCTTTTGTTGATCAACTTGTCTTCTAATCATACTATGAATGAGTATTATTTGTATAGTATTTTAGTCGGAATGAATATTGGATTTTCGTTATGTAGAAGGTATTAACAACTTGCAATATTGAGAAATAATGCAGTTGTTTTATTTAACGCTTAGTTTCTAAGAAAAAATTGAATGTTATAGTATATTCTAAATTCATAAAATTTTTAACTAAATTCGTAAAAGTCCAATATAATTGAATAAGTTGTACTTATAATGGAATATTTATTTCGTAGATCGTCTTCTCCAGTGTTATCACACTTATCGCGTAAAATCTACACAAATCTTTTTTTTTAATTCGTAAAAGTCCAATTGATAAATTGTCCTTATAATAGATGCGACGTAACGTAGTTATGCATCTTTGCAAAAAGATTTCTATTCGACTACCGAACTATCTAATAAATTATTCCCAAACGGAGAATAAATCAACTTGTAGAGTAAAAAAATATAACGTAACAGTCCTGTCAAACGAAAACATGGCACTTACACAACACTGGCAACTGATAAGTGGCAACACCAAGCCATGTTAATAACAAACAATCCCAAGCATTGTCGTTCCCAAATAAATAATCCGAACAAGCAATAACTTGCGGTAGAACCACGTTGAACGTTATTAAAATCTGTCCATAACTCGCGTTTGCCAATTATAGCGTTGGCCGAGGCGTCACTTGGCCGTAATGGCGGCTGTTCCCGCCTTTTTCGCTGTCAAAGCGCTTTTTTCGCGGGTAAGCTGTGTAAAATTTCGTTCTGAATCTTGCACTCGTGACAAAATGTGCTGGCCATTTTATTATAAAAATTTTTCTTTTATACTATCCTCGTGGAATATTCTGGTTTGCTGGTTTTAATGTAGGATGTATATTCACACGTAAGGAATAGGACTAGTGTAAAATGAAAAAAATAGATATAATATTTCTACATCAAATATCTCCAATGGTGCATTTACACATTCGTGTTCGTCTTTCGCCTCGTCACTCGTCGAAACATTCATATAGAATTAGTATCGTTGCGGATCACTGTTCACAGATTCGTAAGTAGTAAAGTAAAAAGTTTTCTGTTTGTGTCATTTGATTACATCCTAAAAACCGCACTTAGCGCGAATTCGCGAATCTCGAAGCGAATAGCGAGTGCGCGGTAGTTTGTATTCGTGCGTGTTTGTTTTTGTTATTTCTTCTCGATATTCGAACGAATCGAAACGAAACGTGTGCATCATATTATGACTCCTTGCTAACAAACGATAGTTCGATTGGCAATGTGATTATCAAAAAAGTTCACAAAGCTCAAGATAAAATAAGCTTCGTAAATTTTACAGTTTCTTTTTATTAATAAGACATCTAACGGTGCATTTAGACCAAACGAACATAGAGCTAGAGCATTCTTTAGTGTAAACGAAAACTCGTATTCAGTGTTGTTCAGTATTAGAACATTGCATAGAATCTTTTCGAACGCACTAAGAACAACGAAAGAATGCTCTACGCCTGTTTACACTGAAAGAATTTGACGCAGTGGGGTTAGAATGAGCATTCGATCGTTCGATCTAAGCTCCGCACACGAGCCACTCGCGACAGCCACAAGCGCTGAGGCTGCCACGAGAAGTTAGAAGCGTGTAGCAGCCACCGGCGGCGTCAACCGTGTGCGGCGAGTCCATATAAAATGTATGAAAATATACATCCCGTGTGCGGGAGCCCTAAATGCACCGTGAATAAGACCCCTTTTGTATTACGTTCGACTTTCATTTCTATCAAAAAATAATAATCTATGATGTGTCTACTCCTTTACCTTTTACCTTATCCTACAAGACAAACATTTATCGTTATAGCAATTCTTGTCAACATATTAAACAAAAAGTCCTCACAGATACTTAGAAAAAAAATCTCAATTTCCGAAGAAAATAATACTAGACAAATACCTACATTTGAATAAGAATTCAAATTTCATATTATATTCGCCCTTACCCAATGTCAAAATGTAGTCTAACTGCTATAATTCGCACAGGGCTGCAGTTCATTGCCCTTTGATCTTGAATAATACCGTCATGTCTCGAAGACACTTTATCGAAAGATATTTGGAAAGTTTTAATTAAATTACCCCGAGTTTAAGCCGTCCTCGTGTCGGTCGAAATGCGAAAAATTACAGATTCAAAAAGTTCTTTACACAAGCAATATGTTATCTGTGCATAGGCACAAAGCATTCATTTTTTGAATTACGAATATTTGGCGGGTTAATAGTTTTTTTTTTTTTATTCTTAATTTGATTGATTTTAAAAACTAATTATAGCTGTGCTAGTGTACCTACCGGTAAAAAAATACGTACATATTGTAAACTAGCTGCGCTCGGCGGTTTCCCCCGCATGGCTCCGCATAGCCTTCCTCGGTAAATAGGCTATCCAACACTGAAAGAATTTTTCAAATCGGACCAGTAGTTCTTGAGATTAACAAACGTGTTCAAACAAACAAACAAACTCTTCAGCTTTATAATATTAAGTATAGATATGTATAGATTTTAATGAATATAAAGATTTATCTGTAAGGTCTAATAATGCTCAAATAATAACAATTTTTTTGGCTCTCTTACCTCTTAGCTTTGTTATTTGTACTGATTTTGATTATTCTTTTACTAGCGGTCCGCCCCGGCTTCGCCCGTGGTACATATTTACGTTTTCTCTACATAAAAACCATCCTCTTACTTCAAGGAATATAATAAAAAAAGAATTATCGAAATCGGTTCAGCCGTTCTCGAGTTATGCGCTTACCAACACATTTTGCGATTCATTTTTATATATAAGAGACTAGCTGGTGCGTTGTGCGCGGGCTGCAAGCAGCCCGCGAGCCCCTTTTGGCCCTGGGTTGAAGCAATAGGGCAGTCATTTGAAAATGCATCAAAATCCCCCATCAATTTGTTATTATTTGCCAACAGCGATTCCACAGTCAATCGGAAGCGCTTATAAATTCCCAATTCAAATATTTTCTATTCTAAAATGCTGTCGACCTTCGAGGGTGCTTGGTGCGCGGTGCGGGTGCTTTTTCCGTTGCTATATTTCTATTACCCTTCCTACTATGGAAATTTCCATACAAAATTTTCGAAAAAAAAAATTTCACTTTCTACAAAAAAATATTATATGCCTGAAAGCGGACCAGGTTTTGAAGCATTTTTTACTTCGGCGACCCTGACCTACCTGCCACCAGTTCAGAGAACCATTGAATTTCGTGATGTATGGAAAATGGAAACCGGGGGTCGGAGAGAAATTCTGAGTATGCAGTTTTGTAAATCTGGCCGATTAGAGCATAGAAGTCAATTTTCAGACCGATCGTAAAGTAACCGGCGCCACCATCTTGCTTTGAAAAATTGGCCATTTTTGAAAAAAAAATTGCGTCCAATTTGAAATTTCTCCATTGCCCTGGTAGCGCCCCATCTTCCTGATCATTTTTTAGTTCTACACCCCCCACCTATCTGGCGCCGTTTCGGAGAGCCGTCGAATTTCGCGTTGTATGAAACTCGGAAACCAGCGATGGAAACTCGATGATGAGTATTCCAACGTAATGTGAGGCTCGATTAAAGCCCATGTGCCAAGTTTCAGCGCGATCGGACCAGCAATGGCCGTTTTAGCATTTGTATGGCGGCGGCCATTTTTTCCGCCATTTTGAATTTTTTTCACTATCTGTGGTAATTGCTCGAGGTCTACTACAAGTTTAGTTTGAGCACCCCAGATGTAGCTGCTACCGTTTGCGCGGGCCGTTGACCGTCTCCGCGGGCTGTGAGAAAGTTCAAGATTTCGTATTTTTCTGGATATCCTGGGAGCTGGGCGAGTATGAATGCATCATTGGTGTGTTTCTCCGTTGCGCCACCTCGTCTAAATTTACGTTTTTATGTTTGCGCCAAAAATGGAAAAATTCCAAAATCGAGCGACCCACTATGACTCCCTGGTAGCGTCCCAGGGTGGTGATCATTTTTAGTTCCGACACCCCCCACCCAACTCGCACCGTTTCCGCGGGCCGTTGGATTTTACGTTGTATGGAAGTCGGAAACTGGGGCCCGGAGCCACTCGAACGGGGCACCGATCGATTCGCCGGCTCGAACAGAGCACGTGTGCCAAATTTGAGACGTAAGGATTCATAAACGGCGATTTTGGCAAAGTACGGCGGCCATCTTGTTTTCGCGAAAATCGCCATTTTTCCACCACCCCTGGTAATCGCCACCAGTTCCGAGCATTTTTTGTTCAGACACCCCCCTCCAGGTATCACCGTTTTTGCGCACCTCCAGGGGTCCACTTGGTTTTCGAAGATGATCGAGATCGCTATATTTTTCCTCTGCTCACTCGGCGCACCTCTACACAATCACATAATTATCCCCCCCACTTTCCGCGTAGTTTCCGAGAAACCCGATGTCAGTCAGTCAGTGAGTGAGTGGTAGTGTAGCTTTATATATATATAATATAACTAGCTGGTGCGTTGTGCGCGGGCTGCAAGCAGCCCGCGAGCTCCTTTTGCCCCTGGGTTGAAGCAATAGGGCAGTCATTAGAAAATGTGTTAGAATTCCAAGTCCATTTATAATTTTCTGCTAACTGCGATTCCACAGTCAATCGGCAGCCTTATTAGCTAAAAATTAGCAGATAGCAAGCGACGCGCAACAGCAACGCGACAGGTTTGCGACTGGTCGCGAAACGTCAAAAAATTTCGTATTATGTAAGCTGTTGCGCCGCTGTCGCACAACATCTGCTTCCTGCGACCGATGCACTTGATTTTGTATGGAAAGCAGCGCCACTCACAATCAGGTGGCAACTGGTGGTACTACGTATGTTTGTTAAACAATACTCGCTCTCAATTCTCAATTCTCATATCCATAACTGCGTCACATCTGTGATCTGCGTTAGCAAAAAACTAATATGAAAGTTAAGATTAAGAAACTTGTGAAGTGGATGGATCCCAGCATGACCACTCCAGGGATTTTTTTTGCGATAACCCTTGTAAGTGGGTCTTGTCACATAAACAACGTAATATATTATTACTGGGATATGGGAAAGGTATTCAGTAATCAGTAATCATTCGTGAATGTGATTTGTCGTGGTTTGTGCTCAGCGGTGAATATTAGTGTTACAATTTTCGTAATTTTGCACAAGTAGGTAAGTCTAACTCTTTGTTTATGAAGGCGCTAGTTACAATATATGCATTAAACGTTACTTATTTACTCACAAAATATTGTGAATTTTTCAGTTGAAAAAAATGGAACACCGAGTTTCCAAGTCTCAATTAGAGGACCTCCTTAATTATTTAATGGAGCATCAGGCTCTGGCCAAAGGCGTTGGTTTGGGTCCACGATCGAAAGAAACAGTCGATCGCCAGTGGGAAGAACTAGCTTCCAAATTAAACGCCCATGGCAGTGGTGCCTCAAAATCTGGATATCGCTGGAAACGTGTAAGTATATTTGATAAATAATTATTTATTTGCTATTTCTATACAATTTGAATCTTTTTTTCCTCATATTTCTAACACATCACTTGATTTCACACTGCCATGTGTGTATTTTTACACCACAGAAAATAGAAATACTAAATAGCTGTCTATACCTACCTACTTGCATTTTTAGTACATCAATTCCATATTGATGCATAAAATTATAGTTTATAAAAGGTTAAAAAAAAGTTTATATAAACTTTATATAATATATATATAACTATATATATATATATATATATATATATATTAAGAGCTGTGGGTTTCAAACAAATAAATTTAAATAAGCTTGCATGCATTATGCTTACAGTATTGGGCTGACCTGAAGCATAAGGTAAAGGCGAGGGCATCAGCCCAAAGACGGGCAGCTTCTGGCACTGGTGGTGGGCCGGCTTGTAAAGATGACTTATCAGAAATTGATAAAAAGGTGTTGGCCATTATTGGAGAGGGTGCTGCATATGGAGATACTCAGCATAGAGTGCCAGCATTTGTAAGAGAAAAAAAATAGTCTTTTATCCTTGAAATTAATATGTAATGATTCTAATCATATTTTTGCATTGCAGCCTATACCAACACCAAGTACCTCCTCGGCCATCTATGAGGATATAGCAACTGAATGTGTAGAGATAACCATAGGTAAACAGACATTTATTTTAGCCAACTTCAGAGTGAAAAAAAATCTGTTACTTAAGTATATAATTTATCCAAAACCCTTTCAATTTTAGAGTCTTCTCCACCACCACCAGCCAGTGAACGGCTCATAGATATTGGGCAGACCACAACGCCAATATCACCATCAACGAGAGGAAATACTGGTAAAGTTTGTTAGTTGAGCTTATACATCTACATTACTTATATAATATAAGAAAAACATACCTACATAAACAATCAGTTATTATATGTAACTCTTAACAATTTAGGTAAAATTTGGTATTTACATAGAGATTTATATTGAACTAGCTTTCCACCCGCGGCATCGCCCACGCAGTCAAAGAAAAACCCGCATAGTTCCTGTTCCCGTGGGATTTCCGGAATAAAACCTTTCCTATGTCCCGGGGTAAAAAGTAGCCTATGTCCTTTCTCGGGTATCAAAATATCTCTATACCAAATTTAATGCAAATTGGTTTAGTAGTTAAGGCGTGATTGCGTAACAGACAGACAGACAGAGTTACTTTCGCATGTATAATATTTATTATACGTGCGATTATCTATATTGTTTTAAACCTGACAAATGATTCAAATATTTCAAAATTGCAAACATACTGTTGCTTCAAAATATCCTATCTTATTAGTTTCAGATAGAGTGCAGGCACCGGCTTCTGCTGACCCTAACAGGACGCGGGGTCCTAGATCAAATGCTGGTCAGATATAGTTCTAATTGTCACTTTTATTTTTTAATATTTTTGATGTCAGAACTCAGAAGTCAGAACTATTGACTGGTTGAACAAATTTTAATTTTTCTTTTTTTTACTTGAAAGCTGGTGGTGCTTCCTATGAACTGAAAGTTGAATTACGAATGCTTTAAATTATTTAGTTGTAATTATAATATTTTTTTCTTTACAGATAGTCCAGTGTCACGGCGACTACCCAGGAGCTCTGTTAGGAGCCGCAATATATCTGATCTCAGGACTCGTCAAAGAGTTGACCCGTCTTGGATCGTTGATATGGAAAATAGACGGATCGACGCGGAGCAGAAGCTGGTAGATGCAATGATGATAATTGCAGAGGCTAGGAGGGACGAGTTAGATATATCGCGCAGACAACTAGCCCTTACAGAGACTCTGGCTCAGGCGCTGCGCGAACTAACCAATGTATTAAAAAATTGTTTAGAAAATAAATAACATTTATTTTATTTAATTGTTTGTGTTATCATTATTTTAATTCCAAATTCATTATTTTTGACATCAAGTATTCAAAATCTGATTAATTATTATTCTTATACATTCTAAGTATATTGTGACATTTTTCTCATTCACATTTTTAAAATTGTTTTATTTGAAAATATTTCATTTTTTTTACTAACATAGTTATTAATATTTGAAATATCTGATATAAAAAATTGAATTAATTTACACAAGTGAAATATGAAGGTAGAAGGTACATACCTAAGGTTTCAGTACACATTGACTCATACATAGACATGTTTATTGCATCACACAATCACACCACAAAAATAGAAAGGTTCAGTACACAAGATAATCATTATATTTATAATCTAAACATAATCTAAATCTTCTAATAATCTAAAAATTGTAAAACTAAAAATAAGTAACCAAATAACAACGATACAATAATAACCAGAAAAAATTTAAATAATTATTACAATTACATATAAAAAACAAATGCCCAAACTAAACTCTTAAATTTAAAATAATATCATCAGTGAACAGTATTAAATTAACTACTTATTATCATAAACTACTTTTGCTATGTATAATATTTTTATCTCTACACAATTATTAGTAAGTACCTACAGATAGTTCAAGTACATTCTTTTTGAATAAGGTGCTTCCTCACAATCTATAATCTAACATTTCAGGTTCGATTTTGTGATGACAGTTTTTCCTAGCTTGCCTATGTAATGCTCGACTTTGTAACGTTACATTACAGGTGGTGAGTTAGTGCCTTTATTTCAGTATATTTATTAACCACACACAAATATTAACAATGATATCATCATTGGTTTCTGCTATATAAATATAAATATTCTTAGGTTTAAATACTAGAAAAAGTTTGTACAACGCTAAATAAAGGCTATGGTCTCCTCTCCCTCCATAGACGCTGCATAATAAGTGATCGCTGTAAACGACCACGTTCTAATTGGTGTGTTTCATCATCAATGCTGATGGTGTCAGATATTTGGCGGTCAGAATCATGTCTAGTATATTCATCTGATAGCTCTATGACTTCTGTTCCTTGTTGGTTAGCGATGTTGTGTAAAACACAGCATGCATTTATGATTTTTGCTA
The DNA here is from genome assembly GCA_907164685.1 of Colias eurytheme. Lineage (NCBI taxonomy): Eukaryota > Metazoa > Arthropoda > Insecta > Lepidoptera > Pieridae > Colias > Colias eurytheme. The sequence continues at coordinate 3,206 of CAJQZN010043622.1, read as the reverse complement.
CAGTGTGATGGTCATAATGCAGTACTCTATGTGCCAACAAACATCGCCAACGAGTTTTCAAAACTCCTATGCAACGTTCAACAGTATTCCTAGCACTGCAGTGGACATTTGTGTAATGCTCTTCTGCAGTCCCAGGAACAGCGTTAACAATTATAGGAGTCAGAAGCCATGGCCGCAGTGGATATCCAGAGTCGCCTGCAAATGTAAAGCATAGTCAGTGTTTTATAATGTATAAATTACTACAAAATTGATATCTAAAAATGAAATAAAATAAATAATAAAATTAAAATATTTAGTAAACAGGTATTTTTGAACATTAATTCTGTTACACTTAACACACACACTACATTAATAATACAAAAAATAATTACCTAATAACCAAATGCTTTCACCATTATTATGAAGCTGCTGCAAATGATTATTTATTTCCGAATTGCGCCAAATATATGCATCATGAGTAGCTCCGCCAAAAGTAGCATCCACATTTAAAATATTAAGATCACTGTCACATATCTAAAAAAAACATTATTTACAAGAAATTAATTCTTATATTCTCACAGTATTAGAAACATTGTGCAAGTCAGTTTTTTAATAATTGTAGTAATAAAATGTTCGTACAAACTAAATATAGGTAGGTAATAAATAAATTAAAGCTTGGTTAAGTAATTGAGTACTTACTATTTGAACATTTCTAGAATGATAATGTTTTCTGTTAAAAAAACGTTCTTCATGCTCTGAAGGCTTCACTAATGCCACATGTGTACCATCAACACAGCCCAGGACACCAGGAATTCCAAATTTATTATAAAATCTGGAATTATAGACAAAATTAGAAATATGTGAAACTTTCATGGTACATATCAAATAGGTATAGAAATTTACTTGTTAATGATGATATTTCTTTCTTGCTGTGTTTGTGGAAATTTAATATACTTATTCAGTATATTAATATTGTTTAGTGCTGTTGTCACTTCTCTCACAGCATTTGACACACTAGGCTGGCTTAAACCATGCAAAAAGCTCATTCCTACTGGCTTTTGGTATGAACCCGTTGCATAGAAAGACAGAGCTGTTAAGACCTGAAAAGTGATTATTATAATTTAATAAATGGGCATACTACAAACATGGTCTTGCAATGCTGCTAACAATATTATGAATGTATTCAAGTCAAGAATTTATAACAATTTCTTACCTTACACTCTACAGAAACCTTTGTTTGCCTCTTTGATCTAGCCATTAGTGGAGCTAGTCCATAACACAACTCTTCAAATGAATCTTGGGAGATTCTGTAGTGTGCCTTGAACTCAACATCTGTCATGCTCAAAGTCCTTGCTTGGTTACGAAGACTTCGCCGTAACTGAGCCACATCATGAGCTTCTTGTCTTCTAACTTCGGCCTCGAGTGCCTCAATTAATAAGTATGCTCGTGCCATTTTATATAAAACTGTCTAAGAAGGTATGATTAATATTCCCGAAAGTAAATTTAATATGTAATTATTAGTAAAATTATATTCGAAAACTTGTCGAACACCTTTTCTAGACCGATGAAAATATTTTGCACATTTACCGTAATATATTTTAATAAGTTTTTTTAAGTATTCGATGATCTCAGTTAAGAATCAATCTTCTAAACTATAATTTTTATTTTATTTTGAGATTTTTATATACTTTATTGTTCCTATTACAACCAGCAACAAGTCAACAACAAGCATTAGAGCTGTCGCATATTTGACAAATCAATTGCTTGGTAGTTGCTGTCGTGTGGCTGTCGCAAGTCATAGCTAATACCGTTTGCAAAGCAACCTTTGAGTTTTTATTAGCGACAACTGCATTTTTAGTTTTTCAGTTGCTCGACAGAGGCAGCACTGTTGACGGCAGATTGTCTGCTTGTTGTCTGCTTTTACGTAATAAGAAATAGACGTTTGACAACAACTATTGCGCAATTTTTGGTTGTTGCTGATCGTCTGCAAGATCCGTAATAAGGCAGCGGAAGTGCTTATAAATTCCCAATTCATAAATTTTCTATTCTGGAATGCTGTCGACCTTCGAGGGAGCGTTGTGCGCGGGCTGCAAGCAGCCCGCGAGCCCCTTTTGCCCCTGGGTTGAAGCAATAGGGCAGTCATTTGAAAATGCATTCGAATTTTCTGTCCATTTCTTACATCTGCTAACAGCGATTCTACAGTCAGTCGGTAATGCTTATAAATTCCCCATTCAAGTATTTTCCACTTCGGGAGGCTGTCCACCTTCGAGGGAGCGTGGTGCGGAAGCATCCCAGGGCAGATATCTTCAGTCATTTGAAAATGCATTAAAATTCCCCGTCAATTTGTTATTATTTGCTAACAGCGATTCCGCAGTCAATCGTAAGTGCTTATAAATTTCCCATTTAAATATTTTCTATTCCGGGGGGCTGTCCACCTTCGAGGGCGCGTGGTGCGCGAGCTGCAAGCAGCTCGCGGCTCATCCCAGGGCAGAAATCTTCAGTCATTTGAAAATGCATTCGAATTTCCTGTCCATTTGTTACATCTGCTAACAGCGATTCTACAGTCAGTCGAAACTGCTTATAAATTACATTATTCAAATATTGGTTAAATTTTTGAAACGTGATCCCGAATTTCATTTATTTGAGGTGTCTAATCAATAGCGGTGACTTTTCATAATAAACTGTTCAAGACAATAAATGTGTGAAGATGTATAAAACATATTGAAAACTTCAAGTCTTTTTAGTAGCGTCGTTTAAAATCAAATTCATTATGCTTTCGGCACTAAAAATATCTAAGTGAAAGCCATAGGACTACTGTCAAAGGGTGTATCGATTAAGATATCGTTACACTATAAAAATAACTACTTTAAAAAAACCGACTTCAAAAACGGAAAAGTAAAAAATAATTAATTATTACATATTATTGTTAGTGTTATTCACTACATAGGTTTGAAGTCGGTGCCAAGCACTAAGCACTTATTAAACTACGCTATTTTTTGATACAAGAACTACCTATGTACTTGCAATTCAATTAAATTATTCGCAATACAAAAAATTGGCTATTTTTGATACAAAAACTACACTCTTGGTGTAAGTCCTACGCTTATAAAGCGTGAACGATTGGCTCATTCACTCAACAAATGTGTGAAGATGTGTATATTATTACGTATTGAAAACTTCAGTCTTTTTAGTAGCTTCGTTTAAAATCAAATTCATTATGCTTTCGG
>CAJQZN010043618.1:1747-24988 GCA_907164685.1 Colias eurytheme | reverse complement strand
CCCCCCCCCCCCTCCAACCGGCACAGCGATGCTATGCAATAGCTATACCGCGGCAGTCCTCGAGTGCCACACGTAGTTTATTATTGTTGCCCCACCCTGAGCCCATGGCTAGCTACGCCCATAGTAGTAACTAAGTATGTACTATGTAGTCACTATTCCACGCGGACGAAGTCGCGGGCACAGCTAGTAGTATATCTAATAAAAGTATCAACTTATGACACAATCAAGCTGATAACTAAGTGTATAAATTGATTGTAATAAATATGCTTTTTAGTATCAGATCAAAGCATTCCACAACAGTATTGAACCCTTGAGCGGTTTACAATTGTAAGAATATCAAGCCAAGATACTGCACTATCCAATAAATCCACTGAACAATACTCTATTTCAGCTTTCAAAGTGATTGCATCGACCTACATTCCACGTTTACCTAATAGCCCAGATCCTTTGGTAAACAACAATAAGAAATAGCCAATTAGATGGCAGAGAGTAAATCCTTGGGATCTTGATAACGTGAGCGTAGTTAAGTTCATTAATTATAGCAGTATTGTTTAAACTTGTTTTATCCTTTATTGCTGTTATCGTAATGTATGCTTATATTATAAAACTGAAGAGTTTGTTTGCTTGAACGCGCTAATCTCAGGAACTAGTGTTATTTGAAAATTTATTTGATTGTTAGTTATTAACTTGTTCGTTTTTGACAAATAAACATTAATGAACTGAAGAGAGAATCACAAAATTGACTCGAAATATAATAGTGATTTTAGAACAAAGGATATTTCGAATCTGTTCGAAGCAATTTGTAATATAACAATGTTGTTTATGAATAATATTATGTTCTGCGTATGCAATGAAATGCTTTGCTACTAATCATATCAAATTATATCAATAACTGATTATGTAATTTAATTGTGTTATGCTCAGATATATTATTATAATATGTATGCCAACTATACACATTGTATTGCAATCTATACTAATATTATAAAGCTGAGTAGTTTGTTTGGTTGTACGAGCTAATCTCAGGAACTACTCGTCCGATTTGAAAAATGATTTCGATGTAAGAAAGCCCATTTTTCGAGGAAGGCTGTAAGGCTGTAGGCTATATATCATCACGCTAAGACCAACAGGAGCGGAGCCAAGCGGGTGAAACCGCAGGGCTCAGCTAGTGTTAAATAATAGCTGCGCTATCTAACACCGAAATATTTTTTCAAATCGGACCAGCAGTCCCTGAGATTAGCGTGTTCAAACAAACAAACTCTTCAGCTTTATAATATTATAATTTTACATTAAAAGTTATTGTAAATATATCTTATACCATAAAAGATGTTAATACCGCAATACAAGCAAGTCACAATCTTGACAAAAAGGGTGCCTTAATGCAAAATCGATACACCATTGAGAGGCACTATAATGTACTTACGATCAAAGAAAATAATATTTCATAGAAAATCTCCATACGACAAATGTATATCATGCTTATATACTAAATAGAGTAGGGGACCAAAGATCGTTCCTTGTGAGACCCTTTTAGTTGGAAGCGATAAATCAGACCCTAATGGAGTGTACGGACTCGTCGTGGGGTCTGGACGCATAATATTTCTGAATTTAAGACTGACCGGGATCTAGGCACAAATGGGCTGAATATCGAAAAGATAGCGGTATTGTAAAAAGATTAGATCCTAATTGATACATTGAACTTCTATATTTTCGTAGCTACGAACCAGAATTTTCAACCCAGATTAAAAATCCATTCTTTCTGTTTTGGGTACAGTTAAAAAGAGCAAAGCCATTTAAATAAGACACATATTAAAATAACGACCGTTTTTACCCCGGCCCAACCATCTGAGTACATAAAATTGGGAAAAAGGTAATTAAATTTTACAAATACAAACAAAAACATTGCCCAAGCAAACATTGTGTTTTGCAAAATTCATTTTCCTTTTATTGCGAAATGTTACGTTCTTGAATTACAAGTAAAGCTTTGTAATACGACTGAAATAATTGAATATTAACCATAACAATACGTAAAACAATAAAATATTTGCTAAATTACTAAATTTCTTAGTTTACGGGATTGAAAATGTAAAATTTATGAATCTAGAATACAAAATTCTCGTTTCACGGTGTTCTCCTCCAAAACGGCTTGACTGTTTCTAATGAAATTTTATGTGCATATCGGATAGAGAATCAAACAACATCCTAGATGTTGTTTGATTACCACTAAGTGATAAGAGTAAAGCAGATTAACGTTTGCCGGGATACCTAGTATTTGTTAGTGAAACTTCTTTAGCAAGATTCAATGACACCAAATTCGTTGCCTTAATCTATGACGTGACGGTATTGCTATGTCCTTGAAATTTTACTCTCAACGCGTAAAGTTTCGCTTCAAAAATCAATCTTTTCATCTTTCATAAAGCGCTTGGTTGATTTTTATCGGCTCAACTTTCCGTCCAACTTATCTGCTATACCCAAAGTTAGACTATTTAACACAAAAGTAAGTAAAACAGTCTTTACAAGGGATGTAATGGATACGATTACATAAAACTGCTTCATTATGTTAAACGTTAACATTTTATACTTTAGTGGATCGTAAAATTTCCAATTACGAGTCTTTGTTAGGAGTAAGACGATCCGGAGTGAAGTGAGCAAAGGGTCAAAACCAAACAGAGAAATTTGTTTATACACATGGCCTCTTGATCCTTAATCGGTAGGGTAATATTTGTTCTGGAATTTAAAAGAAACTTTTTATGATATTTCAAGTAAGAATAGGAAAAATTATCTTGGTGTTAAGGTTGAATGTCATTTGAAAAATACGATACTTGGAAATGCATTACAATAACCGTTCAATATATTTTGCCTCTTACTCCAATTAAAATAAAAGCGTTTTTTATTAACCTAGATTATTATTTGAAAGTAACGCCGATGACGTCACAAAATGGCGCTGAATATATCCTATTTTTAGTTGAATTGCATACTTTTAATCTTAGCTCTTAATAATATTATTATGTGAAAGGACGAATGTATGGAAGTCTGTAGCTCTTTCACGCGAAAACCACTAAACGAATATTGATATTACTTTGCAGTAATGTAACTTATGTACAGCTTACTTGGCAGAATAACACATGAGCTAAATACCTGATTTTGCCTGCAGGTTCGTCCGTGGGTGAAAGCGCGGCACAGCTAGTATACTACTAGCTTTCGCTCATAGCTTCCTTCGCGTGTATTTTATCGCGTGACAACCGTTGCCCATACTAAATTCTCTCCATTTTATAAAGTTTCGTGTTTGATATAATGTACCCTGTATTATTCTCTAGCGTTCCCTTTATATCATCAACAACGACTAGATGTTCAGGTGTGTAACGTGATTGAGGACCAGACATAATAATATATTTCGTGAATTAAGATGCAGGAATTTAAGTAATTATACTAAGTTTATGATATTTTTAAAGGTACATATTATATTTTAATTCGTAAATAAGTGTACTCATAACTAAAATCTCTGTTTTAATTTGAGAAATGAAGTTCAGTGACCGTAAACCTAAATCTATAAGAAATAATTATCAAATGTATTACATACATGGTATTTTAGAGAAATTTTTTATTTTGAAGTAATTTAGATTAACTCTAAAGCACCCGCTTACATTGCTTAAAAACTATTAGTTACTTTTAAAAACAGATTTGGCTTTAAATTCTATTGTTAATAAGAAATTGAAGATTTACATTAATTTTGATAATAACTAATATTTATTTTGGTTTTACAGTAGGGCTTAAATTAATTCTGTTGTAAAAATTTGTTATAAATATATGACTAATTGAACCGTGCGGTTTTAACCGTAACAAAACTATTACAAAACTTTCATCCCCCAATTCAATAAGAAATCTTTAAGAAAAAGAAACCGCTTTCAAATTGTCAGAACTAAACGAATTTTAATGAGACCACATAGCAAGCTTTCAAATAATAAAATAATGATATAATTAATATAGTAAATAAGTACTTTTAGATAATGAACGTAAAATATTCCATTGAAAACACAATTTTGTTAAATGATTAAAACAAAGCTTCTGGTAATGGTTCCGAGAATCAAACTTTCTCTGGAATTGTTTTGCTAATTAATTATAAAAACAGATTAACAGTTTAATAATGTTATTATTTAATATTTTTACAGGGATTTAATTTCGTTAGGCAATTGTTTTGGCATAATTAATTAATATCAGATTTTAAAATTTCATCCACATTGTTGATATTTGGATACGCTATTTTGTTTTAATAATAATGATGAATGAATTTAAATGTATTAAATAGTCACGAATCCATAATTAAAGTTTGTCTATCTGTTACTATTGCTTTTACTAATTTGGTACGAAAATAGCTATAAAAAATAAAAACAGATTGTTTTATTAAAGAGAAAATAAATAAATAAGTAAATGATGAGATCAGGAAAATAGAATTAAAATTAAAATTAATGCATTATCCAACGATAATTTTACAATATCTGGTTTTATTTTTGGCGCGTGCTTTGAATTATTGTCTTCTATATTTAGTTCACTTCACTATAATGCATATTGAAGGTTTTATTGTTATTTCTGATCGCAAGTATAAAAATTATTTACCTTAAAACTATAAAATGAATATTATGCAATTATAATAGATTTTATTCCATACACTCATTAATCATGTATATAGCCTATGGAAATCAGAAATATAGTAGCTTTTTACTAATGAAAAGATCTTATCTAGTAAATTAGGACGTCCACCAAGCTGGTCAAGTGCGGGTTGGCGGATGTTACATGTCGTCGAACTTTTTATTTTTCTACATGTCGGTTACCTCACGATGTGTTCCTTCACCGTTTGAGCCGGTAAAGTTACATTATGCGCAGATAAATCAAAAACAACCAATTAATTCTCTGCACACTGGTCTCGAATCCCCGACTTATCGATTTTAAGTCCGAGGTCCTCACTGAGCCACTGTTCTATTTCGTTACTATCTCTTAATTTAATAGCTAAATGTGTTATACAGAATATATTCCAAACGCGTAATACGTCTTAGTCTTCTGCCCTGTCAGAAGTTGGAAAAATGATTTATCCAACTTCGCTAATCCCAAAACTTTTCACTTGTTAGTTTTCGTCCCAAAATACCTTTTGTCGTGACGACAACTATATTTAGTTATTGCCTACCTGTGTTTTGTTAACGACCTTTTTTGTTGTTACGTAAATAAAGTTTCCAAGCTATAATAAGTATACCTACTTAAAGTTGTAATCATAAAATGTGTTTTTAAGCATGAATGTTTAATTTTCACTACTAGATGGGTGGACCATTTCTGATTAATAATTTTATCATACAGGTGGACGAAAAGGTCACAAAAACAAATAAAAAAAAGAGGATAATATTTTAGGCAACAGTTAAAATGTATAAAAAATAATAGAAACTGGCAGTTTGTAACGAACTCTGTCTAGTCGAGCATGAAAAAAATATTTCATGAGTTTGCACAATATAGTTTTATGTTCTTGTTCCTGATGCATGAATTGAGTTGTTAAAAGGAATTAAAAAAAATTAATAACTATCACATTCTGCTAGCTTCCATAACGAATCGCATTACTTTGAAATTAAGACGATACAGCACAATTATTTCTCATAATTCAATTTTAAAACAATGTAACAATATCTGTTGGAAAATACCCTTACAACTAATATCGATGGCTTCCTAATATATTTGCACATTGCATTGTAAGTCTCCTTTTATATCCAAAATTCGACCCATTTCGTATCAAAGGTTATTATCACAAAGTGATGGTCAATACACGTCATTATTTCCACATGCTGGCGTAATTTATTGTCATTCAATTACTATCTAAAGGCTGAACTACACAGAGCGAGCAGCCGCGTGAATCAAATGTTGCGAGAAACAGTTCGTCTATGTGAACGTGGCTCAGCCGTCGAAACTGGTAGCATGCAAGTTTTTTGGCCGAGTCCTTTTTGTTACCCTGTCAATTTCAATGTATCTGCGAATATTTAGCACCCTCGGCAGATTGGTCAGATCGGTCTATATAAACATGACTCGGGAAATAGCAGATAACACACGTTTTCTTCAGCCAAGTTCTGTCAGTCCATTACAATTGGTGGGTCCATAAAGAGCCAGTAACCTATTGAAATAGCGAATGCGTGTGCAGTTTCCCCCAGACGTGCCACGTGGCACAAAGCAATTTCGTGAGCAAATTCCTCGCGAGGCCGCTCGCCTTGTGTGGACCCGCCTTATCGTTTATTTCGTCGCAAATCTGCATTGATAAATGGCATTGACGCGATGCATAATTGTCGATATTTAATTTCAAATGCAAATCGTTTTGATTAGGAATGTTCTAGATTCTGAATTTGTGCGTCAATGTGTAGAATTATTTTTGGTTGAATGTTAAAGCTTATGAGAACGAATGTTGATACTTGATACCGATAACGATGAATTTTCTTGATACTCTTTCCCACTAAACTGATCAGAACTGAATTAAATCACACAAAAGCTACGCTTGTACAATTCTGTGTATTTTGATGATAGTTTTGTACTTGAGCACGGTTATTTTGAGTTTCCTCGTATGAAGTGTACAATTATTTTGTAGTGATTATTTCTAGATGAATGTAGCACACATTTTCGTATAAACTTTTTTGTTTACGATTGAAATCGTTAATTTATTTCTGTGAAATCAGTAATGAGCTTCGCGATTTCCAATTTCATGAATTTTTGTTTATATTTTTTTTTGAGAAATACGTAATATTATACTTTATTTAAACATCTTTACATAATTATTTGCCTTACAAATTGCTATAAATTATGTATCGATAGTTTTATATCACAATTCTGATAAAACGCCTAATGCAAAATAAGGTTTAATTTTGACCACAGAATATTTTAGTCGTGAAAATGAACAACCAAGATATTTAAATACTTTATACATTCACTTAAAAACTGACCGTAACATAAAAGGGACGTATGCAAATTTGTTATCGCTGATACCAATGCAATATTTTGTTTTACAGTTAAAGAGGGTAGTTTATCTAACCGGCCACAAGGGTCGCCATTTGCATAAACCGATTTTGTTTAGGTGTTCATTTGTGAAGCTTGTTTATTCGGGTTTCCTTCCGTGTTAAGATTTGGTAAGACTTAGCGATGTCTTTGAAAAGTGGGGACAAAACGTTGAATATATTAAGCGATAGGTATTGTACAAATTTACATAGCAAAGTAAAACTTTTGATGGTGGTTAAAATTCAACGTGATTTATGTCGAAATTTGGTTTGAATTTTTTGAGGGATTAAATTTCGTGTTTCTTTAATTTTGGATTTAAGTGAGATTTAAAATATTAATCAAAATAAAATTTAACTCAGAGTTAAATATAGATGGAACCGCTTATAAAATATTTATTTCTATAAGATATTGTTTCGAATGAGATTTTTCACTATTATGCTAAATAAATCGTAGGCGTTTGTCAATTAATCCGATAGAACTATGTTTTTAATCAAACAACATTTTTCAATATTTATTTTCTCAAATTCACCTTTAAACCACTTTGACATAAAATAGATTGCTTTTGTGGTACAAATATTAAAAAAAAATATAAAGACTTCTTTGAACAACTGTTCATTCTTCACCTATTCAAACCTATGCCTCAAACAAATTTGAATAACTAAAAATACCGGTATTTAGTCAACGTTAAACGCAAAATAACGGTATTTGTATCGTTCCCTAGAGTTTCCACTTAAACAGTGGCAATGACGAATAAAACTCGACATCAAACAAACAAAACACGAACACTTTGAACTTTCATAAAAGCTCTGAAGACTTTGGGACCTTTGAACGACTTTATATTATTCAATGCTTTGTTTTTGATACAGATAATGTTACAGTTATATTGATGCAAGGTATAATAGCCGTTACTGCAACGCAATAAAGCCGGGTTTAGAGTGACGTCATTATAATAAATGAGTCGCTAATGCATACTTCTGTACCAATTTGTTTTAGAATCTCGTAAGTGTTTGATAAATGTGCGGAACAGTGTTTGACGAAATGTATATGTTCAAACATTAATAATGGATATTGCTATGGAATGACTAAATGTCAAGCCAAGTTAAATTTAACTTCACAAAAGCTTATATGGTTGGGAGTTGCCACTTATGAAAAGATCTTACGTTGAATATTACTAGGGTTTTAGTGACCACTGTACGAAAATATTAATAAAACTAAATGAGATAAAAAATTGCATTTAAGAACCGTCAAAATATTTTATTATATTATATAGGAATGGGTAATATAACTACGTAACATAATAAGCATAATAAGAAGAAAAAATTGGTTGTCTGTAAAGTCGGTTTACTGACGATAGTTGAACGTGACAACGTCCGATTGTGCTTCTCTGTCGCTCGTTCCGCGCTCTCGCTCGCACTTCAAGCCTTACATGGAACGCCTCAGATGAGTCAGAGCGAGGTAACGCCGCATGAGTCATGTTTTTTCGTGCGTGCTTTATCGAATTATAAGACGTTGTCACGTCAAAAACAATATATTAAGTATCAGCGATACGGAACACTGAATTACGCAGAAACAATATAATTTATAGATTGTTCGTTATCCTTTCACAACATCACAGATACCATAACCTAATATCCATACATACAGAACGTCAAAGTTTTGGGCGAATGGCCCATAAAAACGATAAAACTAGTTATGTGGAGAGAACAGTGTTGGATATGCCGATGTCGTTTCAGCAAATTGCAGTGTTGTTTGAGATATTTAATGTTAGGGAGTTATATTTGTTTAGCGTAAGAGGAAAGAGGGGACAGAGTGATGGTATCATGTTAGGATGCATTACTTGTATTTTATAAGCAGAAGCTTATTTAGAAAGATTTAAAAGGTTTGAGTTTTTAAATAGATGATATTTTGTTTTAGAAAATTTTGATCGTTAAGAAACCATGTTTATATCTGAATATGTAGGCAGTAGGTATATGATATTATATCAATAACATGCCAGAACAGCTGTATGCATTTTGATGTAATAAATAAATCTTGGTAAAAGACAATATAATATAATTATTATGTTGACTGTACATATTTCATATTGAATAAATACTTAATTTTAAAAACGTGTACCTAAACTATAAAAAAGCTAAGAAAAACGCAATAACATTCAGACAATTAAATAAATGGTCTTGGCAGCACATACCATGTTAATCAGCAGTCTAGTTTGAATTAACCCGACCCCTTGGGGAAGAATCAGATAAATAGTAAGAAGGGTGACCACAATGTGTGCCTTTTCCTGGACAGAGTCCCAGTTTAATTAAAATCATTAGATTGCTTGAGGTTTATATATTTTGTAAGTTTAGTAATTACAATTTAAAGGGTTATTTAATTAACTACTGCACCCCGTTTGAAGAGTATTGTTATTAGATTAGAATTTGAGACCTTATATATTAATGTTTTGGAGACAGCTGCCGCTAATAGATAACAAATTAATGTAGCAGCAAGTTATAGCATACGTACATCGCAATAATTTTGTGACGTTCAGTTGATGTTTAATTTCTTGCAAAATTATTATTTTACAAGCCATCACTCCCTCTCTCTCATCACAGGCAAGTGAATGAAATAGTATAAACTTATGCACAATTGCGAAATGTATTGGAATTGTAATTTACGATGATGCGTACTGAATGCAAATTTATCAAACGTATGTTTCCGCGATACCCAAAAGCAGTACATAGTCCGAAAACTTAGACTAATGAGCAAACCCAGCATTTAATAAAAGAGTTAAAAGTTTGATCACCTACTTACGCTAAGGCGGATGAAAATATAATGAAACTTATATTAAAGGACGCACTTTTTGTAATAAAGCCCTTTATACTTTAAGCACTTTTTAACTAGCAGTATTATCTGGTACATGTATCATGTTTACATGTTTTACTTATAAGATGAAATAGCAAATATATTTTAACGTCAATCTCCGAATCATTCAATATTAAAGCATTATATGGGAAAATAAATGTTAGGAGTATAGTGACCATACGATTTCGTTTGTTATAGTATTAATCCCAGTTTGTGTATTATCTATGTCCTATTTATCTAAGGCCTATGTATCCTTTATAGGGATATTAAATTGATTATTGACGTGAACTTATATAATATGTCAATTTACAGACCATACACACACAGACAGATTTGTTCTCATATTATTCCATAATGAAATCCAAAATGAAATGATAAATTTTGGAAAAAATAACATTAAAACATAATTGAATAATTACATATTAAACAATAACAAATCAACTTCCTCATAAAAATTCAAAATTCAGACTTTAGAAACCAGTGCAAACATTAATATAAAAATATTTTTCCAGTTTCACATTGTCAAGAATATCAAAAGCCATTAGGAAACTTTGAAAATACGTTCCGCAATCAACAAAATGCTTTGTCACCCGCGTCAATTATCAAGGGACTTGATTCATTTCTTTTATGAGTTACTCTCAATGAAAATGTAATATAACAGTGATTATTTATTTGGAAAGAAAGCAAATCAATCGTTTTAAGTGTTATTCGAGTTTTTATATTACATTTTGTTTCGTCACAATTTAGTGGTAGAATTTAGGAGGGCTTATTAGATTAGAAAGGTTTCAAATTTAACGATTTCATAAATAACATTGTTCATTAATTTGAGATTTAAAAAAAATATGTTTGAAAGGTTGAAGTTACTCGTATATTCAATTATCTACTATTCTATCTCTATGGCTATGGCCATGGGCTATGGCCCATCACCTCTATGGGGTATAGAAGATAAATTTAACCAACGAAGATTTCACCAAAACACAGTTCGTACTACATAAAACGAAGCATTATGCATAATTAGATATTTATTTATGTACCTATATCTTAATGAACCTCTAGGAGCATTAAGATTTATCAAATTGTAAATAATAATATTATGTCAATGCACTTTTTCATTTATTTATGTTATAGTCCCACTGCCTAAGAAGCAGTAGACAATCTTCATAACTTAGAAATTAAAGATTTTAACGGATTTTAAACGCGATTTATTCATTATATTATTTTCCCGACGTTTCGGAATCTTGTTAACTGTTTCGAGTCGTTTTTAGCAGTGTTAACAGATTTAGCCTAAAACTATGATCACAAAAACACAATTTATAGTTCCCGAAGTTAGCAGTACGTTCAATGGCTTCCAATTATTCTCTGACGAAGCTCGACACTTCATAACTTTGATTGAAAGTCGCTAACGACGCTCGACTTGACAATTTGAAACTTATGTCTCGGAAAAGTGCCTTATTGTTCCGATGTTAATTATATTTTTAAGGTAAATTAAATTTGTTTTGATGCTGTTATTAATAATGTGAATGGTGATTGAGTTTTATTGTAAAACGTATTTATTAGTGAAAGGCTTTTTCGTATGATTGTTCTGTGGTTATTTGAAATTTAAATGATGTTATTTGAATAACGTGCGACCTACATTATTTCGTCATTGTTTCGTCGTAGATAACCAAAATAATTTGAATAATTATTACAATATCAAATTTAGCGATATTTCGAGAGATTTTTTGAAGTGAAACTTCTTTAGGCGCGTTGAGAGTAAAATTTCAAGGTCGCGTCATGGCTATACCGTCACGTCATGGCGTAGGGCGACGATTTTGGTATCTTTGAATCTTGCCAAAGAAGTTTCGCTTCTGACATGTGTGCACACACTTTTTTTGTAGAATAACTAATTCGACCAGTCAATTCTGTTCATAAATTCAAATTCAAGGTAATAATATGTACTTATAACCAAAATAAATACGTCTGGTATTCAAAATTCATTATGAAGAAAAAAAGAGAAAAGATATAAAATTATGATTGAAAAAAAGACGTGTGGCACCGGGGACTGCCGCGGTAAAGCTATTGCATGCTATGCCTTTGCCTTCAAGCCACACCTCCGTTTCCGTCGGAGTGGGGACTGGGGAGCGTGAGGTTTTTTCGTTACGGAATTTCTCGATTCGGTCCCCGCGCTCAAGGCCCGCGATAGAAGCTATGCAATAGCTTAAAATTCATTATGAAGAAAAAAAGAGAAAAGATATAAAATTATTATTAAAACGTTAGTAAATTTTATATAACACTGTATTTTCTCAGCTTGAACGTGACGTGGACCAAACTAATTAGTTCTCATATAAATTAAAAGGAACAATTCTATTTCCTAGTTCTTAGATCTTTATTCCGACGAAGTGAGGAAAATAAATTTACTCTCTACTAATTAAGTTAATAAACGGTGAATAAATTATATTTTAAATTAAACGGCTTTAAAAAATACGCTTATGTTCTTTGTTTTAAAGTTATTTTAAATACTGTTTTGTTGCGTATTTTCTCTTCATCAAGTTTTAGTATAATTAATGTAAGAAAAAGATTGAGCACACATATCAGAAGTGAAACTACTTTGGCAAGATTTAAAGACATCAAAATCGTCGCATTATATTCATAACGTGACTTTAAAATTTTACTCTCAACGCGCCTAAAGAAGTTTCACTTCAATAAATGATGCAAATAATTTTTGTGGACGTTGATCTATAAGCAGACTTCACAGTTTTAGCTAAAATGGAGTAAAAGCTAATCTTCCTGGCAATAATATCTTACATCATATCATATCTCAAATATTGCACAAACTACACGACAGATAGTCGTGTATTTGACACTTTATACCAGACAATATTACGTTTGAGATATCAAATATGAAAGCAACATTTGAACTGTAGGTTACATAATAGATTTGAGAGGCCTTCTGTAAACTGCACCGTCATAGTGCTTAGTTATACAGGGTGTTCCAGGAAAGACTATCAAGCTGTGGTATAGATATGCATGCTATTTTTTACAGTTTAGAAATCACGAACATTTAATAAAATAATATCATCCTGGGACACCATCCTATCCTACTAATATGCGAAAGTTTGTGAGGATGTGTATGTGTGTGTTTGTTACTCTTTCACGCAAATAGTACTCAACCGATTACAATGAGGGTAACTTGGATTAACACATAGGCTAGGTTCTATCCCGGAAATCCCACGAGAACGGGAACTATGCGGGTTTTTCTTTGAAAACGCGGGCGAAGCCGCGGGCGGAAAGCTAGTACACATATATCGTGGTCCTTATTAACTAACTTCAACCTGGTAAAGATTAAAACATCCATCATCATTGACATGACGTCTTCCAACGATTACTTTTAAGCCTTAAAAATGCCGATAAATTGAAAATTTTCCAAGAAACTTCCAACCTGCAAATTGAAAATATACCAAAAAACTGTAAAAACTTCCAAGTCATTGATGGCTTAAAAATGTTGCTTTAAAATTGATATTTTACCGAAACCCTCCAACCGTTTGACACTAAGTTTATCATGGTAAAACCTCAACTACAGCTAAATGATACAATGCTATTTGACAGGAATCGTATGCAAATTTCGGCGGGTCATCTCCAATTCGATGTCAGCCGAAATGGTCTTCGTAAAAACGTTGTAAAACGTGACTATCATTACGTTTTGATTTATGGTACTGGTGTTTTCTTGGTCTACGTACTGTAATGTTGTGCGACTTTAGCATTTGGTACGACGATTTTCATCGTCTTTATTTCTCGACTTACGGGAGTGTCAAGTACTATATTATTAAAAAACATAAATGGTTAAGTATATAGCTGGTATATGTCATGAAATGTGGGGAACTGAAATTAAACACTTAAAAGTTTATAAATGTGACAGTTTGTATTTATGGGTGAGAATATCTTAACTCATTGGATAATTATAGTAAAACGTCACCTAAAATAATATCTTTTTATAATACAAATATTTATTTAAGTAATAAATAAAATCATGTGGATGTAGTGAAATGAACGTTGTTTTAATGTATTACTATAATAAAAAAAAATGTTAAAAAATATTATAATACGCAACGTAAATACGCGTAGTGCGTAAAGCATCAACTTTTTGCAAACGCAAGTGAACCAGTTTGACGCGTATTAATGTATTTTTATGTCAACCTGCCGAAACTGTGTGAGGTGTTTTTTTTGGATAAATGATGTTACAATTTTTTTCGCCCTCTTTAGCTATCCATTTTTAGGTCACTGCATTTACAAGCGGGGTAAATCCCAATGATCTGGGATGCCATATTCCCTTAGAGGGAATATTGTTGAGTGAATTCTGCTTTTGTTTGATATTTTTGTTTTGGTGTTGAATAGTTCTGTTTTATTGACGTATTGCCATACGATATTGTTTCTTTTGTTACAGGTTACATAAAGTCGTACAGGTAAATTTTAATTTCTAATTAAATATACATAAATAATTATGGTTAATGGGAACGTTATTGCTAACGACCCTATAATATTAAAACATGAAATAACAATTAATGTATTTCAAATATCGTCTATCATTAAAGCAATGAAGTAATTATAACATTAATTAATCAATATTTTCACTCATCTATAGATAATAATATAGAATAATATATAGAATAATATAATAATATATAGAATAATATAGCAAATGCAAAAGGTAGCAAAACCAGAAATGAAAACGACGATATCAAACAACGATGAGGAATAAATACAGCCAGGAATTGAAACAAAAATAAAACTAGATCATTTTATAAACGTTTTCAAACACTGAATTTAGAACGTTCTCTCTCGAAGACCTTAGCAAGCAAAATCAATGACAGGTCTGTAGCCAGATGAGATAACGCAGGGTAACACATGTAATCCCTGAAGATGGGAGCTTGAGTTAGGATCCCTGAGATTGTAGGATGGAAAAGATACAGATGAATCTTCAGCTTACTAGATATTTTAATTTGTTTTTCACGTGGTTGATTTTTGAGTGTCGTAATATTAAGCATTATCGTATAAAGCTTTTTTTATATAATTGATAGTTAAATAGATTCAGTAATAAAAGAAGCCAAGATTAATAAACAATATTTTTGGGTTTAAATTCCTGCGTAGTTCCTCAAGAATTTCGACATTGAGGCCTTCAAGTAAAGAGAAGGTAAGTTGGTAATAACGGCAAAGCACCCATGACAACACCAGTATTGACAGTGTTTATTGGTGGTAGTGACCGCTTAAGATAACACACCTGTTCCCATTTTACCGTGCCGTTATTAAACAAAAAACAGAATCGTTTTTCACTTCCCAATTTCGAGTGAAAACGATAACGTTAATAAAAACGCAACCCAATTCGTAACGTAGCATGCTTGACTCCATTTGAAAAACTCCACTACCTGATAGCACTTATAAAAATATTTTAAATACGCGAAATATTAAAACAAAAAATATTTTACTTGAAAACCAAGAGTAATACACAATCGTGCTGAATATCACCCTTGGCTGAAAGCCAGGCAGTATTTTTATATTATGTAAAATGTAGATGTAAAATATTTCAGTTGTATTCTATAATTGCTGGGTAAATCCGCAATATTATACTTATATTTTATTTATGTTGACTGACCGGTTGGCTTGGTTGGTAGTGGCCCTGCCTTCCAAGCCAGAGGTCGTGGGTTCGATTCCCACCCGGGGCAAATATTTGTGTGATGAACATAGATAGATGTTTGCCCTGTGTCTGGGTGTTAATTATCTATATAAGTATTAATTTAAAATTATATAATATTATGTATGTTTATCAGCCATCTGGTTTCCATAACACAAGCGAAAGCTTAGTATGGGATCAGATCGTGCCGTGTGTGAAAATTGTCCTGAAATATTTATTATGTCTTTCTCTTTAGTTTAATAGACAGTACTATAACTTTGTGCTGAAGGTTTTATTGCCCATTTAGAATATATAACCTGTCTATATACCTATATTATGTAAGTAACGTAAATAAAAAGTAATAACGTATATTAACATATCATTATGTATCAATCTTTTGAATGAGCGGAATGCAATATAAAATAATCAATAATCAATAATGATAATTAAAACGTCGAATTATTTCACAAATTTAATTCGGTAAATAAAAATTAAATTACGATTGTGTTAAAAACGCAAAAGTGTAAACATTCAATATTAATACTCTCATTCACGTGTTTATTTTAAAATACGAGCATGGAATTTAATAAACATTAAAAATAACTCAAAATAATTCCGTATTATTATGAATAAATATTTATGTTCATCTGTACTTATTAGTTTTCATTTTAAACTATATTTTTGATCAAATGATCGACTCCAATATTGTTGTTAGATTCGTAAAATCAGCGCATAAAAAGTTAAAATCCAATAAGTTTAATAATTCGGTTTAACACCAAACCATTAAAATCTACTATAGTACTTCTAGGACACAATCCCGCCAAAGTTGAAACGTTCACGACGCACATCTATGCATACAAATTTATGTTTATTACAGCTTAAAATACAGGCGTTCATTACTTTTCGATACATTACCGTATTGGCACCGCATTGCGTCTCCGTGAGCTCCCAACTGAATAACTGTTATTACATCTCAATATTCTGATTTGAACAGCGATTCGGTAATTAAAGGACTGGAATTTGTGTCTATATTTGACGAAATATATAACATTACAGTGTATTTTGTAGGTTATAAACTGGAATGGAAAAAATGGAGTAATGCTACAAATTTTTACGTTTTTCGCCTAGTTTCTGTTTATCTCTGCTTCATCGGAATAATAATATAGGAGCCGGATACTTTGGAACTAACATTTCTTACACAAATATTTTTTCAGCAGATCGTGCCAAAATAGTTCATAATATAACGTAGTCAGCTTGTTTCATTCAGGATCATGTACCTACAGATGAAATTCAAATTTATACCCTTTGTGAAGTTTATATGCTCGCCAGTTGTTTATTACAACTTCTATAATTTATATAATTAAACTACACAATTTATAACGAGTGGCTTATTTGTATCATAGAAAGTCCAATAAAAGTATCCATTCGTTTATGAATAACAGATCCAAGTGTTGAGACTAACAAGTTTGAAAAACGTGCATCGAAACGAATCAATCCCTCACCAGTGGAAGTCAGAAAGATTAAAGGCGGCCATTTTGAAATCCTGCAATGCAAGCTTTAAAGGTGTGAAATCAATTGGCTGCAACGGGCGCCGTGATTCCTCAATTAGAAACATGATGCTGGGAAATGCTCGTTCTTGATATTGGTGTCGGATATCGGCTAGTTGACAAATTATTGGTAAAATCAACATTGGAATTGATCTCTATATAATGGGAGATGTTCTTCACTATTTATCTTGATGAAGTTTTAAATGATATATTAATGTACATGTTTCATTGGCTTTTTAATGAACGGCTAATATAATCATCTGGCCATTTTTATGTTGGTGATTTGGCTGGATAATTAAATAATATAAATTAGTAACATGATGCAGGGAAATCCGGATCGTTCTTGATATTGGTGTCGGATATCGGCTAGTTGACATATTGGTAAAATCGAGAATCAACATCGGAATTGATGTATGTATAAATAGGAGATGCATTTTTATTTATATTTATGAAATTTTTATTGATATATTGATGTACATGTCTCTGTTTGATTGGCTTTTTAATGAACAGCTAAAGTAATCATGTGGCCGTAATGTACAGTGTTTATTTTGTTAAATTATTAGATATTATACATAGATGTATCAAATGTTTTCAATTATAGTTTATATGTAATAGGGTGATAATATACTGTAACACAATGATCATACATTACTGAGAAAATATAACAAAAAAAGATTGAATATCACACTATTTGTAATAATGTGAAGTGATCAAAGCTGGCACAATTTATGTTATCATGTTACATTTTATTTGAATAACAAATTATAATCCATTGAATTAACATAGTCTACTAAAATATGAACATAAACCCAACTGGAGGCCGCAAATACAAAAATCCCATTTAAAAAAGTAATAAATTTGTTAATGAAATGAAGTTATGTCACAGATGTGGTACGAGCAATAACAGAATTCAGATCACGATATTAAAATTGCAACTATATCGTATATTCACTTCAAGTTTCTATAAAACAAAGTATATGCGGATGGCTTTATTTAACTAGAATATTGTGCTGTCATTGATTAAAATTTATATAAACACTAGCCTTCCCACGGTTTCGCTCGCGTTTTCAAAGAAAAACCCGCATAGTTCCCGTTCCCGTGGGATTTCCGGGATAAAACCTATCCTATGTGTTAATCCAAGTTACCCTCTATATGTGTGCTTAATTTCATTGTAATCGGTTCAGTAGTATTTGCGTGAAAGAGTAACAAACACACACACACACACATCCTGACAAACTTTCGCATTTATAATATTAGTAGGATACGGAAATAAGTACCTACCTACATAATTTAATAATAATAAATACCTATTCACTCATCCATAAAACATTATTTCGCAAATGTAATAAAAATTCAACGTAGTCTTCCTTGTGTCAAAGCTTGGATACTCATTAGTTCATTTCTACAGATTAAACTACCAGTAAAAAAATAACAATCAGTTATAATATCAAAATTCGAATATTTTATTTTATTATATTAATACTTTTTCAACGAATTGCCTAACACATACATACAAACATTACAAATAGATACAAAAACCCAAAACATCAACGGAAATTACAAACACCACTCTCTAAACTTGATAAGACCAACGCAATAGCATTACTCTAAAGCCGAGAATATTTACCAAAGTGTATTGAGGAATAGTACTGGAAAACTCATTTACAAGTTCTACAGTAACATAGTGCAGAAAATGGATTGTCAAACAAGCAGTTAGATTGGCTTCGCGGCTGCTCTGTGTCACCTCGTGCATTTTAACGGGAATAAATCACGAGAATTCTAATCAGGAGGACTCAATCTTGGATCTTTTACTTCTTCTTTATGTGAAGCTGTGTTCTGTTATAAAGGTAGAGACAATTGATGAAGTTTAGGGTGGAGAAAGTACATTCGAGAATTTTATGCTATATCTCTAGTATGCAAAATAAAGGTATGTTATATCATTTAATACTGAAAAAGTGCTGAACAGATTTGAATGTTTTTTGGTATTGAGATATTGATTGCTTACTAATTGTAGTAGAGTTTTTGTGCAAATAGTATTAGCTACATTGTTATTGGCCTTCCTTCCTTTATTCGCATTTCATAGTATCACTTCATGGTTCCTTCTGTCATATTTTTTGCTACATATTTAACATCATCAGCTATATTAGTATCATATAAATCTCCATTACGAAACTCTATACCAAAAAGTATTAATATGTCAGCAAACACAATCACTCCGATATTTACTTGTATTAATTTAAATCCGGCCTTTAACCTTTGATCTACCGCAATTCTTTTAAATGTCTATAACAGGAAAATTCTTAAGACGAAACCGAGCCGACTCCCCACGCTTCTCATCTACCGAAGATTGAGGCAATAATATTTTTATTTGTAACCTAAACCTCAAAGGGAACTCATAAATTCTACGGAGAATCCTTTGAATTTAGCTCTAAGAGCATTTCGGCAATAGATTATCGCGGCTATATTTATTTCGTAAACCTCGATTTTCATGAATAGCCGTGGGTCTTGTCTCAGTGCCAGCAATTTGTCGGAATATAAATAATTGTGACTTCGATAGTTACCCTTTTAAAAGAGTATTTTCATCTTTACTGGCTCAAATTAATATCGCATTACAACAGTATTACGCATCTGGAAAGTCTTTAAGTATTTTAATACTTGTAGAATATGATTGTAAATTTATTGATAATCAAAATACAAATACAAATTAAAACAAAACATTTGTACGCATAAATTGCCTTAAATATGTTTTTCTCTTCTTGGAAATTAAAATATAAATTTCCGGTGTATTACTCAAAGATTGTTTTCTGTCATCATGTTTTTACTGTTATTTGCTTGTTATTTTTTCTGAGAATGCATAATATTTAACTCAAATAATATTAAATTTTACATTTTCTTTGTTACTATGTTGTTCTGATCCAGATAGAATATTATTTTCTTTAATTTATTTTAAATGTTCATTGTCATAATTATTCACATTACACTCAAACCTTTCGAACAATAAAATAAATTATAATTATACATTGGAGACGACACCGCCTACATCACTTATGTTCCGCTCAACATAAGCCATATGGCTTAACTGCACGCTCATTTTTTATTTGTTTTAAAGTGAAACGCATCAAATATGCCTTCGTGTGTGTTACGATATTGCACAAATAATACAAATATTACGGAAAAGTGACTAACATAACTTTTCATCGTTAAGTACCTAACTAGATAATAATTTTTAAAACTTAGAGCAAAAGAATGGCGCACAGATTTTGTTCGTGGTGTCTCCTCCATACGTAGTAATATTATCTCAATGTAATTATATAGAATACTAGCGGTCCGCCCCGGCTTCGCCCGTGGTACATATGAAAAATAGATGTTGGCCGATTCTCAGACTTACCCGATATGCACAGAAAATTTCATGAGAATCGTTCCACCCGTTTCGGAGGAGTATGCAGACTAACATTGTGACACGAGAATTTTATATATAAGATTTTCTTTCAACGTTCATAGCTCAAATAAAAAAAAACTAAACACCCACAGACCCTTGAGCGCGGGTCAATACCTGCTTTAGGGAGCATGTTTTGAGCTCGATTACATAAAGGACATTGTCTCAATTATCCCCTCACGAAGTTAAGCGTTCACCTGACCCGATACCATTAGCATTTAACAGGCTGCCTTAAGTACGTCGCTGTAATTCAATCTTGCCAACGCCTTGCCCAATAGACCCTTTGTTTGTAGTTATGAATGATGTGACAATCTGTTCTTGCGATTGTATGATTAATTTGGTGTGCGTTTAATTTCGATTGATGGCTTACAGTGGGTGGTGATGGACCTTTGGCGGGTGAATATAATATGCTTGAGTTAGCTGAGAATAGAACGCTACGAAATTACATCGCTGTAATTATAATCAATAGAAATTTAAACTTTACGTTCTTATAATATTATGTTTCGTCAATGTTCATAAATCTTTAGATTTTGTAATCACTACATACGTAAAAATCAAAGTCACTTTCCCGTCCCTATGTATGTTTAAATCTTTGAAACTACGCAACGGATTTTGATGCAGTTTTTTTAATAGAGTGATTCAAAAGGAAGGTTTTAGTATATAATTTAAATGGTTTTAGTCAAAGCGGGCGAAGTATCGGGCGGAAAGCTAGTTATAACTATTTATTTATTTAATATGAATATACTTTTACCGATAACCGTTTACAAATCTGGCTTTTATTACTCACTTACCTACTCAATTCAACATTTTTTCGATTCACAAACTCCCAATAAATTTCCGGAGCATTTCGTAAATTGTATTTTTTTGTGCCTAACCGTTTGTGTCTGCTCAATTTAACCTAGTCAGACTCAAAATAGAAATAAATAAGAATTCTTTTCTACAATTATAGAGATTTTTATACGTTAAAGAGGGTTTTATCTAGACGACCTCGTTATGTTAAATAAAATAAATATTATAAAGAGGAAAGGTTTGTATGTATGTATGGTTTTCACGCATAAACTACTGGACCGATTTTGATGAAATTTGGCACAGACAATCTTTAGACCCTGAGAAAGAACATAGGCTACCTTTTATTGTCAAATATGTACCACGGGCGAAGCCGGGGCGGACCACTAGTGTTAAATAAAATTGAATATCACATTATTATTTCTTCGCGTCAAATTCACTGAAGCAATAACGACATGATGACGTACCTACCACTACCACGTAGGTGACCTAATTTTGAATAGGTACTGTAAAAGCATGTTTATTAATTGTAAATATATATTTTAATAGTAGTTTTAATACTTATAAGTTATGGAATACTGAAAGGTAAATATTAAAAGGATTGATAATTAATCATACCTACTAATATTGACAATATTTTATTATCTACTAGCGGTCCGCCCCGGCTTCGCCCGTGGTACATGTTTACGTTTTCTCTACATAAGAACCATCCTCGTACTTCAAGGAATATAATAAAAAAAGAATTATCGAAATCGGTTCAGCCGTTCTCGAGTTATGCGCTTACCAACACATTTTGCGATTCATTTTTATATACAGGGTGTCCAGCAGCAGATTTCAATGTTTGAACGCTTCTAGTTTTAAAACGCGACGTGCGAGGGGGACGCGGGGGGTGTCATTCAGCGCGTGATTTCTGCGGATTTTTTAGTCGCCATGGAGCAGTCGAGCGGAGTTCATCGCGCTTATGCTATTGAGGCATACTTTTCGGGTGATTTCGCTGGCGAAAACATGCCGTCGGTTTAATAACCATTATCAAATTCATCGTTTAAGAGATGGACCTTCGATAAATTTGATACAGTCGTGGCTAGCAAGGTTTAGGGCTACAGGTTCAGTCATTAATAACCCTAGGTCGGGACCAGCACCATCAGTATCCACGATAGAAAACATTAAACTTGTTATGAATTCTGTAATTGAAAATCCTCGTTTATCACTTCGCACACGTTCGTCGATATTGGGAATTCCTAAATCATTTTTCAGGTCATTATGTGAAAAAAGGTTAAGCTCCATCCATACTAAATTCAGATTATTCAAGATTTGCTACGGAACATACTGCTAATGTGTCAATGAATTCAGTGCGGCAGTTATTTCCTGAAAAACACATATCCCGAAACGGCACCATCCCGTGGCCACCCTGGTCACCAGACCTAAGTCCATGTGACTTTTTCTTGTAGGGCTATCTAAAAACTGTGGTTTACCAATCAAATCCAACAACCATAAGACAACTGAAGGAAAATATCCGGGTTGAAATAAACAGAATTCCCAGTTCCCTTTGCAAACAAGTTTTTCTCAACATGTGGAATAGATTGAGGAGTGTGTGAGAGTAGAAGGGCGGCATTTGGAAAATGTAATTTTCAGGAGATAAAATCCGCACTCATCTTCTTTTGACTTTAATAAAAATATTTTGTTTAGAAATAATACTTCTTTTTTTACAAGCCCTCAAACATTGAAATCTGCCACTGGACACCCTGTATAAGATTGTTTTTCACATGTTCTGACATTGGGTGCACAAATATTGAGCCTGACTATGTTGACATTCAAATTTAATCGGTTTATTATTGGTGATTGTTTTTTTAGTCGAAATTTACTGTTTTAAATGTTAGTGAACTTAGCAGATCATTTTTAGCAGATCAAAAAAAATGTGAGTTCTTATCGCGTGCAGTTGAGTTCTACAGTTCCTGATACTTTTTAGAAAT
>CAJQZN010043616.1:21415-40609 GCA_907164685.1 Colias eurytheme | reverse complement strand
CGTTTATTGCGGTTTAATGAGGATTTAATAGATTTATTTCTCGATGCATTTTTATTCAGTTTATTACTTTCATATTCAATGATGTTTTTAAATAAATGAAGTAAATTGCCCAAAAAATAAATCGCGAAGTTCCGGGATAACAAGCGGTTAGGTTGAAAATTATGTATGCCGTGTTAGGAGCAGTAATATTTTTGGTATTGAAAAGTAAAACATTTTTATTTAAAAAAGCGTCAGATAGAGTCGTTCTTTCATCAATAAGCATTCCTTTATACAATCAAAGTATAGATGTAACGCAATAAGTTACATTTCGAAACAATTCCCCAGATTCAGACAGCGCGGCATGAGACTGTATATTTGTTTGAAGTTACAAAGTACCGAGTATAAAATACAATAAAAATAAAATAGCAAACATTGCACAGCCATGCATTCCCAATTGGACACTTATCTCCAGGTTTATTCCAATATCGAAGTTATTACGATAAATTCACAACAAAACAATATAAATCCTGTGCAGAACCTTGCATTGCTGAAATTGGGTTAATGCTTATTGTCTATAATACTTTTCAAAAACAATGAATTTTGAATTAACAAAGGAGTTCGGTTACAATGAAACGTAAATGAATATTGTGATATTCGTGGAAACAAAAATATTCAATTTATATAACCTTTATTCGGCCTCACGCTACATAAAACCATATAACTACATATGAATGTTTCATGATATTTTCTAAATAAAAATACCTGGTAGTTTTACAAGAACATTCACATGTGCTTGTTAAGTTTCTCTAATGTTAGTAGTTTTGATATTTTACATATACTTATGTGTGAAATTTGGCTTCTATCCAAAGGTTTCTTGGCAAGTTCCATAACATGATACAACGACTTTAAAATACTTAAGTAGAAAGAACCTTCAGGAAACTAACGTATAAAAACAGTAGCCTAAAACATGTATTTTGCTTATTAATTCATCCTATTAAATCTTAAACATTTATTTTTGTAAATAAAAATGTAATTCTCAAAACTAAATGATACTTTAATTAAAATAAAGGCAATGGCATGAAAGCTCTGTTCAGCGGGAATGCGACGAGATGGACGCGATGAAAATGTATGATGAAACGAATTTTCCACTTAAATTATTTTTGAAAAGATCAGACTTTTAACTTTTCAAACAATTTCATAGTTTATTTTTTAATGCGAACTATTTAGATGTATGATTAATTACAGTAGGTACAAGAGATAACGATTAATAGATACAGTAAGGATACAGTAAAAACAGGTCACAATATGCTTAGTTTTATAAGCAGCATTCGAAATAAAGAATTATCTAAACACATAGTATCCACGTATAGTCAGCAAGTAGCATTAAGTCTGACAAATTAATAAAATAGTATTATAAAATTATACACTTGACAGCACATAAATATTTCGAATTTAATGTTTTATTATTGTCAATAAGCTCACACTGAAATAAATGAATGCTAGAAAATGAATGCGACAATTTCACATGTAGTGTCGAAGTGGGCCAGCTGTAATTAAGTCAAGCCCCGCAAGCCTGCTATGAATGCGTTGTAGCCGTTATTTTATACATTTTTTTATGTTGTCCGAAATGCGTAGCTTTTTAAAAAAAATCTCATGCACAATTTAAGCTTATTCGGCATTTCATAAAAAGCTGGATCTATTTTTTGTTATTTTTTCAAATTCAAAGTTACTATTCAACATTCTCAATATAATATTATAGCTTAGTGCTTAATGTGGCGATAAATAATTCAAGATGGAAGATATGAAACCTTGCATTCGTACCATTCAGTTTCGATGAAAAGAAATACGATGGAAAGGTACGGTTTATTTTGAACCTAACGCATATTTTTTATTTTTTTGAAGCTAATATTCAATAAAACATTGTTTATCAATACTACTTTACACCCTTCAGTATAGTACCGTAGATAAAAAGTTGATCTTACCTCAATGAAATTAAGTATATAATCAAGGTTTTATATAATATTTTTTTATATGAATAAAAGTAAGTAGGTATAAATGTATGTATATATAAAAAAGCCTCAGATATAGATAGATAGTGATAGTCTAATAGAATTAATAAAAAATAAAAAAGTCGAAAATAACACATTTTTAGAATTTAAATAAAAAAAAACTAGATACTGCAAAACTAATTTAATTTTGCTTCCATTCATGGACTGCGTTATTTTACACCGAGCCACTCTACGGCACAATTAAAATGTTCGCGTGTGATTATTTTCCATCAAAAGGCTGTGTCTAATATTTATTATTACGCGTAATCTTATTGTCGTTCAGGATTTAGGGATTAACCCAAACTCGCGCGTTGTTTGTTTTTATACTCTGATTAAATGTAATGTCGCTTTAAGCAGCTTTAACCAAATTTAATCTATCGTCTTTGTTATCAGTGTTTGGTTACTAAATTTCACTATGCATAACAGTCTCAAGATTATTTCTAAATCCAAGAACCGATTAGAATATCACGAGAAGTCTTTAGAGAATCTTTTTACTATAAATATTATATCTAAACTGCGTAGTGTACTTTGTAGCATACTTTCATAATACCTCCATTATATATATTATTATGTGATCGCTTAAAGTAGATACAGTTTATAAGGAAAGATACTGTAACTTGCAGTAGGTATTGGATTTCTCCTTATCTATACTAATATTGTAAAGCTGAAGAGTTTGTCTTTTGTGTGTTAGGAACTACTGGTCCGATTTAAAAAAAGTTCTTTCGGTGTTAGATAGCCCATTTATCAAGGAAGGCTATAGGCTATATATATCATCACGCTAAGATCAACAGGAGCGAAGCAATGCGGGTGAAACAGCAGAGCACAGCTATAGTAGAGAATAATATAATTTTAGCTTTTTAAATTTCTAATTTGGTACACAAATGACAAAACACATGATATTTTGAAGTAAGAAAACTAATATAAAACAATCGAACTTTTCAAACTACCTACCTAATATTATAATCACGAGAAAGCTTGAATTTATAGTACATATATTATTGATTTTATCATCATAAAAGTAGGCATTCTTCGAAGTTTTAACCATGTTACACAGTTTATGGTCGTCAGAAACCACAGTCACGTATGACAAAATAAAATAATATGACGTATATTGGTTATAGTCGTGATCTGCTTTCTAATACGATTCAATAAGATAGTGACCTATTTTATAACATCTATTTCTATAGAAACATAAAATTTAATTAATGAAGGTAATTGATATACCTAGAGACATTTCGAAGTTACTGAAGCTCCATAACTAATATTGGACAGTTGCGAAATTTGTTTGCAACAACTAAGTAGACGCTTTTAAACTGAATGCAACGTCCGAGCGGTGTCCTTATGTTTTGTTCTTTTTAATTGCAATTCACAGGAAGTTTATAATATATTAATTTGCTAGGTCTGAAAATTGTCACGCTAGTTTGATCTTTGTAGTAACTAAGTATGAATGTTTTTAATATCTAGTAGGTAGGTATGGCAAATAAATGAAGGTCTCGTTATTGAAAGTTTTCCTCTCTGAGAGCTGAATGATAATTAAAATCGGCTTAATTATGAACTACAGTATAACTATATACCGTATTTTTAAGTGAATTAAAGTGTTTCATAGTTTCGACGAGAAGCATTTTATAAATGAAAATAAAAAAGGTTTTTAACAGCACCGAATTCGAACACTTTAGGAGATTGGTAGCGCTCGTAGAATTAAAGATTGCTTATTTCATTAAATTTTGATAGGCAAGTTTTGAATATTCGATAGTTAAAATATTAAAGCAAAGGCGTCTGTCTTGTAAATCTATGTGATTGTCGTTAGATTTGATTTTAGAGATGTGGGATTTAATTTTTAATTGCTTTGCTTTCATTCAAAGAGATACAGTGAGAACATATCGAATATTTATGTATAAAATTAAATAGAGATATCTAAAAATCAATCTAAAATCCAATTATTTCGCTTAAAACGTTTACAATTTACATGCATAAAGGAGCAAACTTGGCGAATGACGATTCAACGAACTTTCAAGAGCCTTCCGTATTCGCCAATTCCTTTTCCAAGAACTTCGAGATATAAGTGTCGATGTGCCTGTAGGCGACGTTTCTTATTTCACCCCTTTTCCTCAATACGTACAATTTTAATACTTTAATATCTACGTACATGAATAGCAATAAATGTCCTTGAAGAAGATATTTTAATTAATACACAAGATACCTACGCAATGTTTCAATAAGAATGCAAAGCAATTTGTATTTGATTTCAATTTAATAAAAGCTTTCAATTTACTACTGACTGAAATAAATATCTATTCCTAACATATTGTTATTGTTAGAAATATATATTTAGTATATTTATAAAATATTCAAGAATACTTATAATACCTATGCACTGTAAAGTTACAGCTGTATCGAAAAATATCTTTGTTCGCCATCTTTTACTGTTATTTCAATAATACTCGAAATTAAATAGTAAAAACATGCTAACATCAAGTCATATTTGTATATCTGAATATATAAAGCTAGCACCTACAAACAACACGCCCCTATGATCGTGGATCGTTTATCAATGTAGTTAATCTACAATACACTGTAGTGACGCTGGCGATAACAAAAACCATTTTAACTTTTCAGTTCTATTTCAATCGTGTTCAATAAACACATTTAAGTCTTCCTTTGCGTAGTAACTTCTCGATTGTATCAGATGGGCAGTTTTATTTGAACTTTTGAAATATTCGGTACTTATCAAATTTTAACAATTTGACTGAGAGCAATTTCAAACGTCATATTAAAATTTGAAAGGCAAAAAGATGTTTTTTTTTTAAATTATGTCTTGAGGTGTTGTACTTAAATGCAATGGAGGAAAATGTGTACAAAAAATAAAATGTAAGTTCATAATTACCACGGCCAATTTGTTTGTCTGAATGCAAACAAATTGGCCGCGCTGATCATTAATCTACTAAAGAAAACTAATTGAAGAGTTCGCTCGTCCAATAGTTTTTCGATGCTACAAATGAATAAGGAAAACCGTTGTGTGTGGAATTTTAATGAGTATTTTTATGTGAAAATGCTGAAATGGCACATTTACTAAATTGCCTGCAGAGAGCGTTTCTCGCGATCCGTTTTACTGCCACGTTAATTGCATTGTAAACGAAATTGCAGTGCTAGTCAGCTATGCATTTGAAAGTTATTCTTTTTAAATTTTTAGATCGCTTAATTTAGAAGATCATGCTTAAGGACAAAGTTAATGATTTCATTGCAAAATGCGAGCAATATTAGTTTTGTACCTTTAAATATACTACCTTCTTAGTAATTATTATTCGGAGTAAGACATTGCAATCCAATCTTTGGTGCATCATAAATTAATTGTACTACTAGATATTAAATACATCTTTAAAAGAATTTGCGTATTCCGAAATGAAAATCATGTCTAACAATATTAATATAAAAATTGTGAAAAACAATCCAACATACGCTGATGAGTTTCACTGAGTTCTATAATAAAACAAAATTGAATTTTAGGCGCCTAAAAATAAATATGTACGAAAAAAAAACATTTTTCGTGTCAAGCTAGTGCTATTGCCTATTTCACACACAGTTGTACAGTACTCCACTTCAATGCAAACATAAATCCGATCAAAATCACGTCCAATCCAAAAATATGACGAGCATGACATCCATTATATTTTTCTCAGTGACCTACATACTCAGTCATGGAAACACAGGGTGAATTCACACACAAAATAACGTATGCTCGAAAGATAATAATGATGTATCAAAATAAATGGGAAACCATAATCATGCCACTATCTTTATATGTTATGTATATTTCAGTTTTGAATAAGGACGTTATATGGTTGTATGGTTTACAGTAATAACTGTATTGAATTTATCATAAGAAATTGCTTAGGATAAAAGAAAAACTTACATAATTGCCTTCAGGGCAAGTCTATAAGAAGAATTTTAAGAAATACCCTGAAGAAATTCTTACGTTGATAAACGAGAAGGCGGGACACCTGGATGACAAGTGACTCTCTGCCCCCAAGCGTCCGTAAAATAAGGACATTTAGACATCAAAGTGGAAAAATATTTTTTGGAATACTTTCGAATTGATGCTGGATGTACACGAAGGCTTGATAACGGTTTAATAATAAAATATATCCCAAAATTTCACCAAATAACACTGTACCCATGTCAAGATCCTTTCATAACCGGCGTGACAGTGCGCTAAAATTTCCATTCAAAGTTGGTGTAAGTTGAGTAACTAAAAATTATGATTACATTTTCAGGTCTTGGTATATTCTTGAAATTTATTATAAAGTGCTGTTTCGCATCGCTCTCCTAATTAGATAACACTCGAATCGTAAATTTAACTTGCGAGTTGTGCTAATGGGAACTGACAGTCGTAATGGGGGATGGCGTCATGGTACAATTTGCATTTACACTGGTTATACTAGGGCTATTGAGATTATGGCGGCGTTGATTCACTGGACTTTGAAAGCACTATTATTATATAGAGAGTGTAGCACTATTATTATACTTTGGTGTTGTGATAAAGTATTTATGGAAATAAAAAAGAATAATGACATCATTAACAGAAATTTAAATTTTTTCGGGATTTTAAAATTTGCCAATTTTATGAAAAATAATTTTTCCTTAAATTTATATTGTTTTCGCTGTTTTAAATGCTTAAAATACCTTATAATTTTTTAATAAAAGGATGTTTATTTTGTTTAAGAATGTTTCTTAAATAAATATTTTTAAGTTTTTATTTTAAACGTACTTACAAACTATATTTAGTTATTATTATTTTTTTCACTTAATAAGTTAGGTAGGTACTAGTTTTACTATTTGAATTCAACAAAATATTATTCGTAAACATTTCTCGTACTCGTACTAGTAAATTACTAGTACAACTAAAACAAGCAGCACTACTATTACAAACTTATATTGATTAGTCAAATGTAGACAATTCGAAAGTTTAATTAGCATTGTACGTAGTTAGTCTTCAAATCCTGAAAATGGTTTCATATTGGGAGAGTAATTCGAGTAGGTACTTGCCCGCGCGTATCGTTAATAAGCCTTTGAGAAATCAAAATTCAAAGCGAAAATCGTTTAATATCTGCGGTGACCTACATTGGTTTCGGACATGAGAGGAGACAGGGTTAATATTACCGCTATTGAATAACGAGGAGCCGCAGATTTATAGGAGCGGATAATTAATTGAGACGACTGTTTTAGTACTGTGGTTTAACTCGTGAAACTTAATGAGGTCATCCTGTATACTTATTTACATGCGTACTGCGTGATGTAATGTTGGTTAGCGGTTAGTCATTATGTAGATGTAAGTGCAGTTTTGCTACATACTGATAAAGCATACTAATTGTATCGTGATGGCGTTACACAACAGATAATATTATAATACTATACGGTACACCTAGATAAGAATAAATAAATAAAACGATTAAAATATAAAATAACAGTCAAACGAAAAACAATGGACAGCTGAAAATCGATATGAAAAGAAAACGCTTCTATATATTTCTAATTTCAAGAATATGATGATTTGGAGCTTCTTGAGAAGTTAAATCTTTTCAAAGGACCAGTTCTGCCTTAAATGAGAATAGGACGTTAGGTTTTATTTGTTATTCAGGATTAAATCTTCGGATTCATTGCCCTGCCATATATAAGATTTCCCCTAGACTGGCTGTAACTTTTCAAAGGTGCGTGACTGAACAGATTGTTATACCAATTTACCTTTCAGAACATACCGGCAAATTAAATGCCGGAACGTTGTTGCGACGTGTTTCATTAATTTTATTTATGTTTATTAAGATTTATGACATTGTTGTCATAAATTTTCGTATGTATGAATAAATTAGATAGTGATAACTTTCATGAATATGAGCGACTCACCATAGGCTTTTACGTTCTGATGTTGAAGGTTGAATAATGAAATAATTTCAGCGACTTTGGTCGTTACCTATTAATTTTATGGACGATTATAATAATTATCGAGCGATGAAGTAAATGGCGTAAATAAGAATTTATTGAGCTTAAAGGTTCATAAATCTTGAATGTGGTTACTGCTTTTATCATCCTACGCAGAAGGGAACCGAAAATGTTCCAGTAACCAGTGCTATGGCAGGTATTTTTGGATATCGAATAGGTAGATGATGTGTTTTAAGATAGGTAGTTAGCTCAATGGTAGTTTACCTTTATTTCAATAGTAACTATATTAATCAGATCTGCTAAGTAGTTCTTTGATCATATTGATATTCCTTTAATAGAGGAAACTAGTTAATGTCAGTATTGAGAGTTTTAAGGAAATTTCCTTTAATAATAGTACAAGTTTTTAATAATAATAAATCTTTGGAAATTATATAACATGCTCAGTGAAGGGCTTTAACGAACGAACTTAATTATTGTCCTTTTGTATCAGTTCAATTATTTTATACAAATTGACATCGTTAACAGTATCAAAAATAGATCTTGATTTTATAAATAAATAGGACCAAATTATGCAATCTTTCGTAGAAACGAATATACATTTTCATAAAATACGAAAAAATAATAGTAACCTCGGATTTTATTTCTTTTTTCACTCTTACCTCTGCACCATACGTTAGGTACCTACATGTTGCGATTTAAATCCATCTAGTTTTGCATACAAAATGGCAAAACATAAATTTCGTTCATTCCGAAAGTTTTCAAACGTTATTTCTATTCTGCACGAACTAAAAATGTTCTAGATTTCTTCACAGTATGATAAAATTTCTATGCGCACTTTTGCATTAATGAATGCATTTTAAATAAAAGCATATTACCTACATGTTACACGAATCATTTATTTATAGTCCCAATCATTTACTTATATTTCTAAAATCTACATGCACGAAGAAAACAGAAACACAAATATCCCGATCGCGCTTGATACATTTATCGCATAAATAACAAGGGCGTCATTTATAAAGGCACGCTCCACGCGCCTAAACTGCACTTTGTGTACACAAACTGCCGTGGTTGTACACCCCACATGTGGGCTTGTATCGCCACAAACACGTCACGGGTTAGCCGAAGTGGCAACTGGGTCATATTTATCATTTCATAGAGAGGCGTCAAATTGACGCGTTGTTGCCGTAGGTAATTCGTGCAGTTCCTGGACATAACAGTGTCCGTTGAATAAACATGGCAAATGCTTAGGTTCTCATTATTGGTTAGAACGTTTAAGGCCTGTTAAGTTTTAAGAGGATTTAGATAACAAACTAAATTCACAACTATTTATTAGTCGCATATGCTTACTTTGAATTCAGATTAACTACAGTTATTAAGTCTTGACTCTTGAGTGGCGCGATTTTTTGTCGGTGTTTCCTTTATTGGAGATCATATTTAATACTGTGCTAAGTTGTGATAGAGTCACCACTCACCATAAAAAATCCAGCCGAGTGCGAGTCAGAGTCGCGCACCGAGAGAACCATGCAAACTTGCTTTTATTATACCTATGTTGTAAATTTTAATTTATGTTATTCACAATTTATCCATTAATATCTGTCCTATAAGAACTTGCTTCGTAGAAAATTTCAAGGTTCACGGGAAATACTCCGTAGGTTTTGATTCCCTTGCGAATATCGAAAATTATTATTTGGTTATTGGTATAAAAAAAAACATCGGTAAAATAAACATCACAGGAAATTCATTTCCGCGTGTTTTTTTCTATAATTGCCTGTCAATTATCCAACGATGTGTAAAACTGTTTGCTTTCATATTACCAGTGGGGTTATCGGATCTCAAATGGGATAAAGACTAATCCTTGGAATGAGCCCAAAGCGGGATCAGAGATTATATTATCTAAATTATGGACATTCTCGTCGGATATAATTTCTTTAACACTTGATGTGGTGTTATAATAAGTTTACAAACATTTACTTCATGACACCTCTAATTTTAGCCTATCTTAATCTTAATACTATTATAAAGGCGAAAGTTTGTAAGGATGTATAGATGTATGGATGTATGGATGTATGGATGTATGGATGTTTGTTACTCTTTCACGTAAAAACTACTGAACCGATTACAATGAAATTTAGCACACATATAGAGTGTAACTTGGATTAACACATAGGATAGGTTTTATCCCGGAAGTCCTACGGGAACGGGAACTATGCGGGTTTTCCTTTGAAAACGCGGGCGAAGCCGCGGGCGGAAAATATAAATAAAAATTGCATAGCTTAATATTGCTTAAAATAACTGATATTATTAGTTTATATCTCAAGATAATCGAGGCTTTAGTGGGTACCTTTATTGTAAATAATTAAGTCTCATCGTCAACAAGACGTTCATAATATTGTTATAATGCTTGAAGTTTAATGTTTCTTATTAGTTATTAAAACCTAGTCTCCAGAGTCACTGATTATGAGCTGCGTTTTCTTATGTAGGTATACTGCTCAGATATAAATTAACATGAAAATTAAAAAAATAATTATGCCAATCATATCTTTATCTGTTAAAATATTAGGTTAGACTATTAGCTTTGTGAAATAACGATATTGTTCAATGTTATTACTCAAATATTAACGTATCTAAAAATCCTTTGACTTGAACTCGAGTGATAGGTTGTGACGGGTTCAAATGAAACTTGAGAGAAGTTTGTGTTAAAGACATCCGCTAGCCCCGGGGTCGGGTATGGTTCATGAGCAAGGAGTAGATTATATTAAGTACTTTCATTTTAGTTACTCAAAAACGACAAAACGGATAACATACCTATACGTAATGGTTTTTGAAGTGAAAACTTCTTTAGCGGCGTTGAGCACTTTTTATGTAATGGGTATAAAATCTTAAACTCGCGTCAGGACACGTGACCTGATCGAAAAAGCGTAAGACGGCAGACGGATACCATTCCAAAATATCAAACATGCTCAACGTTAATAATCAAGTTTTCACTTCTGCCGGCACTCCCGGAGTGCAACTCGTCTTTTTTTTTAATTTGTTTCCATGTAGTCCCGTGTTCCCTAGAAGGGAAGATGCATTATTCATACATCTGTTTCACTGATCGATTTTCTTCACGACAAGCATGTGATCAGTTTCTGTGTCCTGCCAGACCCAGACATTCTTTTTTTCTAAAGTCTGTCGGAGGTTCTACGCTCACGCGTCAACTGTCAAAATCCACGGTGCCGGTAAAATTCAAATCTCACTGAATTTTAGCCACAACAGCTAAAAAGTACAAGTCAGGAAATATAGTGATGAGACCATGATGAGACAATAACAATGGTCAGGAATAAGACAATTTGTAATGAAAATAATTATGGCAATTACTTAGAGCTCAGAAGGAGAGTTTCACAGTATAAATTTCATGAAGCAAATTGCTAATTATTATTAGGTCGTTAAATCAAATTTATTCATTCTAAAAGTAACTCCTAATTTAGATATTCAACACTGACCTAAAAATGTATAATGTAACTACCTAATTCAGTAAATTTAAATAACACAAATACAGAAGAAAAGGCGCCTAGAAAACTTTCAGCTATAAGTATTAATTAAAACGTTTTACAAATTTCATGCTCGGTCCAAGCTTTATAAGTTGGCACGGTACTTTATTTGCATTTTTTATTCTGAAGAATTCAATTTGAATTTTAATCTTCGCAAGTTTTATCTATGCTCTTAGAGGGAAGGTAGGATGAGGTGGTTTTGTTTATGATAAATTGCGGTCGACGTTTATCGGTGTAAGGTCCGGTGTCCCAACTATATGAGACTTATATATAAGGGTCTAAAATATACATTTTATTCATTTATACTTTCAATTATGGGATATTCTATTTCTCTCTGGCATATTTTTATTATTTTTATTGTATATTCATTGATTTTATTATGATGTTCTCAGTAGTTTTGAAACACAATTACAAAGAAAATGTGTTTTAAGAATTTAAACCTAAAACAGTTTTAGTGAACAATTGGTGTTTAATAAACCTAATGCTTATGAAATGTATGCAAAAAATATGATTTCAGAATTTAAGACCATGATTTCGTGTTGCTAGCTCATCTTCTTAATTACACCCAAAATAAATGTATTTTCAACATAACTTTTACCATACTACAAAAGGGCTATGACGGAAAATCCAACCCACGCTAGTGTAAAGTTTTCTAACCTTATTTTTCAAATTTCAACTATACGGTACCTAACCACAAATTCTAAATACTCCAGAGAATTTCGTGCTTCGCATCGAATATAAGTAATTAATGATGGTCTTGAATTTCTTTAATTTTTTATAAAACCTTACAACAAAACGACGAAAATAATTGTGATAAGTCAACTATGAAATAGTTATGACTAAACATTTGGAAAGATATAAATACATATTTCTCATCCTTTTATGGAATTGTAAATATGCTTAATGTAAAAGATTCATATCATCATGTTTTAACATTAATAAAGCTAAGGTTTGAAAATTTTAAAGAAGGTAATTACTAATTAGGTACTAATTAGGTACCTATTGGTCAATCAAATTGTAATATTTTCATTTAAGTATCGTTTGGTACTTCTTTGCATCTCCTCGGGATCCTCTCAATGACCCAATTTCCTTCACAAAACTAGGCCACAACTGTAACAAGTCATATCTTTTGTTTTTTTCTACGCTCCCTAAAATAATAATATTTATTTATGCAAATCATCATGGTAATAAAGTTGGATGAATTGTCTTAAGTAGGTAAATCAAAATTTTTAAGATCTATTCACGTGAAAACAAATTGGACAGAAATAAACAATCACGTAGAAACAATAATTCCTTAGCTGCTACAACGATTTTAGACGAAAAAAAGATTTTAATGTTTTAATTAAGTTAATGGTCTTCATGCTCAGAAATAAATAGACATTCGTTGTTGCCTTTATATTTATAGTAGCAGCAGTAAAAATGTGATTACACTTTTTACAAGCTAGATTTATCACCTTCCTAATTAATAAAAAACGTATATATATAGCTCTACACGGTTTCTGTGTCTATAAATAGAAACAAACAATTGTGAATACCATATTACATTATTTATATATATTCGTAACTTTTGATTTCTATTTTATAGGCGGTAGAATGAGACATAGAAGTCTAGCAAAACACCAATAAATGTAAATTCTAGGATTCGGGACGGCTTACTTAGAATTTCATGAACTAAAATGTAGACTTCTCCCAGTCGTACTTTTAATGCAGTTAGTTTTAAGAGCAATAATAAAACGGACTCTTATTGAATTATTTTCTAATGCGATGCTCAACTGACGTATAAGTACAAAATAATATATGCGATGATTGATACTATGCAGCAACGCGACTTCATCGATCCGAAAATGCAGTCAGACCACAATAATTTCATATTAATATAAATTTAAACTGTATCTTAGTATTCAAGGATGAATGAAATTTCTACTATTATTGAAATATTGTGCACGTTGTAACTTAGAGCAATCCAGCACATTTAGAACAAATAAAATTGAAAATGTGTCACGGTCAGGAACAACAATGTAAAATAATTAATTTCTACTATGTACTATACCCGTATGTAATATGCCATCGCCACATAGTATAAAACACAGTCGCTTTCTCAGTCCCTATATACCTACCCTTGTATGCTTAAATCTTTAAAATTTATTTTAATAGATAGAGTTATTCAAGATGATATTTTTAAGGTTTGAGACAAAGCGGGTGAAGCTGTGGGCGAAAAGCTAGTGAAAAAAATGTTCACCAAAATCATTGATTTATAATCAATGATTTTGGTGAACATATTTTGTAATTTAATCTGTAATAAAATAATAATGTTGGATATATTATTGGTTAAAACAACTCACATAGCGCTACTGGCTCGCCTGTGCAGCAGCTGCAGGAGGCTGCCGTCCGCGGCCGAGGAGCAGAGGCTCCGCGAGCGTGCTCGTCTCTCATTACGGTCCCCACGCTCGCGCCATCTCGTCACCAACGACTCCAGGCACAGCATTGCGCCACCATCGCACACCATCCGTCTTACAATCCCTTTTAACTCTTAATTACTTCCACACTCACGAACAAAATACTTATACGGCGTAGCAGCCGCTTCTCTATTATACGAACAATCTTTTCATGAATATTCCGACGCAATTAAAATCATACTAATGTTTTATGTACTCATTTGCATGTTACGTTCCATAAGTACAGTTTGAGTACCTTCCACACGATCACAATGCACAATTTCTCTACACGAAAGTAATCGCAGCTGACTAACGAGTACCGATTTGTTTGTTAACACTGGAAAAACAATGGTAGCGGATTACGACTTTGGGTTAAAAGATAGAATTTTGCGAAAATATCACATATAGTTTTCAGAAACGTTTGAAAAATGATGTATAGATTGTTTCGGATGATATTCAAGTTTCCCGCGTTTCAAGGCGAGTATTTTGGTGAAGCCATGCGCCGCTCCCGGGTGCTACTTGAAGACTGAAAATTGCCTGCAAACGCTTCGGCGATGGGGTAGGCCATGTAACCTTATGACACCCTTCGCCCTTACTATGCATGTAGCTATGCCCTGATTGTGTCAAACTTCTTTCAAGTTCTTTTGATAAACGATTTGCGTGAACTATAAATAGTAATTAGTCATCGCACTTAGACAGACTGATATAAGTAATAAGTAAGGTTTTTTTTTTATTTGGCTTTTGATATAAAGGGTTGTTAACAATGGTTTAACGTAGAATTACGGATAACGGTTCGATAACTTTGTAAAGTAAACGGTCGTGTTAAGTAACAATGATATCGTAGTTTGATAATACACAATCATTTTATACTAAATATTTGATAATTCTATTGATTCTGATCTACAAGATGCAAATTCATATATAACCTGT
Organism: Colias eurytheme; assembly: GCA_907164685.1. Taxonomy (NCBI): domain Eukaryota; kingdom Metazoa; phylum Arthropoda; class Insecta; order Lepidoptera; family Pieridae; genus Colias; species Colias eurytheme. The sequence continues at coordinate 25,750 of CAJQZN010043616.1, read as the reverse complement.
GTATGTATTTTAAATGTTTCATTTTATACATTCTCGTAGTTTGGTTTATTATTTCCACAGATTATTTCACTTACCATTTCTTGAAAGAGTCGACTTGTAAGAGTAAAGATAAGATCGATCTTGCCACAGTGTTAGTATAAACAATTCATGTTTCTCTGCAGGCCAATTTATTATTTAATATAGGTATCTATAGTAGTACTACGATTTTAGAACACAGAGAAAGTCACCTGGGTTCGCTAAGGTCCCCGAAGGCTACAGAAGCCCTCACAAGCTGTTTAGCCTTATGTAGGAGTCAGGGTGGTTGCAACTGTAACTGCTTCGTCCCTTCTTTTGATTCGCGGAATCATTGTATTTATTATTTATGTTTCTCCGTATTTACAAAGCCAAGCCAAATATAATTTTGTTGTTACAGAGACATTCAATTTATACGTTCGTTTGTTAGTGGTTATCTGTTTAACTTAGAAAGGTGTACCTTACCTTAGTGAATGTAGTAAATCCTATATGATTAATAATGATGATGATGTTAAAATTATTAAATGATTTGTAGGGTAAAGTATGATTAGGTAACTTCATAGATCTTATCAATCCTTGACATTTTGTGACGATTACTTTCTGTAAGAAATTAAATACGTGACTCTTCTTGATCGGAACGTTTGTATTTCATGGAGTATTAAGAACTAGAACTAGTTTAATCCATAGCAATATGATACTATATCTAATCTATGAATATAAAAGGTTTCTATTTGTGATTTGGGTATTTCATCGAACTATAGGAAGTAGGTAACTACTTTAAAATTATGTACTTTTAATATACCTCGAATTTAATAATAATGTATCATTCGGAATTTTTGCAATGTTTTCTGTTATGCATAAAATTATCTTTCATGCTTGGAACGCAAAGTCCTCCTGATATTTAATAATAATATATCTCGATATTTTAAACAGGTACTAATGAGGAAAAATTTTAACTAAAAAGTAAAATATCAAAGGACGAGAAAGATGATATACGAAGGGAAAATTCAATGCAGGGGTACAGACCCTTAGTTGCGGTTTGTTGCTGACCGCAGCTATCTTCTGATTCTGGTTTGTATGAGAAAAGTAAACTGCGCGGTAGGTACCAAAATATAAAAAATTACAGTAAGAAATAATTAAAGTGACTTAATTTTTTTTTAATAAACTGTTCAGATAAAATCAAAACTGGCATAGCCCGTATCAGGTTTATCACCGATCTTTCTGGGTGGAAACAAAAACTGAAAAATTTCTACTCAGAAACACATGTAGAAGTTTACATGAATAATGCAGTTTAGATATTATGTTAATGCAATCTTTAATGTATAAACAACTCACACCCAGAGCTTCAAATTGGTGATCTTATATTATGTGGTTAAACATTTTTAATACTCTATACGCACTACGCAGCAATCCAGATGATTACTCTTCATAGCTCACCGCACACTTAGCTCACTTAAAACCCACTTTGAGCATTAAGTACAATCTGCATAAGTACCAATATTTAACTCTAATTGGGTACTAGTAATATTCACTATTATACCATTAACTAAAAACAATGATTTGGGATATATTCACACAATATGATATAATTTTGCATGAAACCCAATGTCAATAATAAGTATGAAGAATGGAATTTGCTAGATTACAGTTTGAGTGAGTGAGAGGGGTTTGCTTTCGTGCGCAAAAATAGGTATTTTTGCGCACGAAAGCAAACCCCTAATGGAATAGAAGATTGAAATTCTAAGGTTCAGTATTATGAGCTATTACGCAGACAATAGTTCTGTAGATAATTGTGACGAACCTAAAATTACCCAACAGTTATTTACAACTTCATCAAAATCATTTAAAATTACCAGTTCAAGCAATTCGTAATATTGTTTATTCACAAACAAAATGTTAAATTGGATCAAAAATAAACCAATTTTTTTATTCCTCTACGCACAAAGTTGGAACATTGACAAACTTAGTAAAGACATGGTCTTGCTACGTCCTAAAAGCATTTATGAGGGCTTTTGTTACTTCCATTCATTGGAGGAAGTGCAGCGTCACACCTAATGCTATTAGGCTACTGCCTTCTGGCACAGTACGTTCGTCTATTCAGAGTGCCATTTCAAAGTCTCTTCTGCTAACAATACATGTACTATTGAGAACAATCTACCTATTCGGTGCATACATGTGACTTATTATAGTTCGTTCTTCTATAGCATAAAGTAAAAATAAACAATTGGGGTTTAAAATAATATTGTGATTAAATGATATCTTTCTGAATAGATACGTATATACGTGAAGCTTTTGTTGTAACAGTTTTTAGACTTGCTTTGCGAAGATAGATAAAAGACACTTTATTCTAAGTTAAGTTACACAAGGACGGTGTTGTCAATGCAAATTTTACTCTTATTATTTTGTCTTATAGCAATTTAAAAAGTACAATAAAACAAAAACGAAAAAATCTCTCAGAAGGTGACAAATGAGTCTAAATTGTGTAACTTTTGAAGCGCGCATGCGAGCAGGATGCGACACTCGTATAACATAATCATCCAATTTAATCGCGATTAACCCACATGTACGTGCATCTTATCTTACATATAATCTCTTCAATAACGTTTAATTACTTTTATAACATTAATGCTTCTTCTCGTCAACACATTTTGGTGTTGATAGAAGCTCTTAATCAATTTGTTTAAAGCTCTTTAATTTCATCACAGTCATGGAAACACAAATAAACATTAAAATACTTTCTTTTATAAGTTTTCACTATGGCAGATAATATTATGTAATAGAAATACTAGTTTAGACATTTTTAGTAAGGTTTTTTTTAAGTAAATCTTAATATTGTATCAATTAAAAAGATGAGCTAACGTTAATAGGTAATATAAATAATAACAGAAATGAAAAATCGATGAACTTTCAGAACCAGTGTATAAAATATTTAAAAGTGTCTAATATCTAAGCTACCGTGCAATTTAATAGGATTCAGAACAAAAGGAAATCAAATTATTCTTACGATATTCTTCGATGTGAAATATATTCGGATATGAATAGTGCAATTCAGAAATTTTCACATATTCACATATTCTTCGAACTGAAAGTCAATAAAGGTTGCCTTTACGTAACTTTACTATTTTGCATGTGCTAAGCAATTGAACTAAATCTTTACATTAAGGTCACAGGAACGTTTAGAATTACGATTTCACATCAAAGCCTAGGTCAAGTCAACGATCGCTTTATTAGCGCATCTGTTGCCAAACCTTCCTTGTGAATGTAAAACTATATGACTTAGGTTTGACCTAGATAAAACATTTGATTACAACGCGAACGGTAACAACAACACATTAATTCAGCGACCCTAGTCGATTTCTAGGTATTTGGTTAAATTTGTTACAATAAAAATGTTATATTATTTGTAACGTTTTAGAATTGCTGGCGCAATTCGTAAATGTGATCTATATATTTTAAGCTACATTATGTACCTAAATGCTTTCGTATTGGTTGTCTAATCAATGAACATTTAAATCAAGTCGGTGTGAACAAATGAAAGGTATTCAGAAGAACCATCTGATACCAAGCAAAGAGTTGATTTTATTGCTCATCATGATCCAACCAAACGGAATACAAATACAAGTATGTTTTTGACTTAGAAAATAAGGTCGTGACTAAAAAGATTAAAAAACAAGACATCGGGGGAATAATTCCCCAGATAAAAATGTTATCGTAATTTTCAGGACCTCTTAGCATAGCTTTCGATCCAAACAAATAAAAGGAAGATAAAAAGGAATATATCTAAGAAAACTTCGGAGGCTTTGCGTACGACTCCGGCATTTTTATCCCTTTGGGAATGATAAGAGGGTTGTAAAATCATTTGCCTGGATCGTGAGTCGCTACACGGGAATAATCAATTGTTATTGAGCTTCTGGAAAAATACGTGGAATTGCGAATCTTCTGTCATTGCGAATATTTTTTCGAAACTTATTACGATAACATTTTAAAAGCGTATAATTTGTCACCTGCCTCAGTTGCGTAGCCATAATTATCCCAAATGGTAGGCCCCGGGTTAGCTGTCAACGACAAATATGTCATATTGACATAGGTGACAAACGTTAATATGTTAATGTTGGTTTCTCTACCCCCATTTCCCTTTAATCTGTGAATTTCAACCTTCGAGATGCTCATTAGCGACGGTAATTGTTTACCGCCACGTAACCCGTTTGATCTTTCATCGTACAAAATGTACGCTTTTTACCAGTTACCAGCTACCAAAGCAATTCGTGACCGTACTTCGCTTTATTTCTTAATAATAATTGTTTTGGTGAGTAATCGAGACAC
>CAJQZN010043616.1:1765-21015 GCA_907164685.1 Colias eurytheme | reverse complement strand
TATTTTTTAAAGAAAAAGATTATTGAATAAAGAATAAAACATTACAACACTTTGCTAATATTTAGTTTTGGTTAACCTAAAAAAAAAATACTTGGACATATCACATAATATTATCTTATCTTAAAAAATGTTACTCCTGTGTTTTATAATACATTTACAGAAGTTTAATAAATAAAAATGATTGAATTTAACGTGAATTACTATCTCTTATTAATTATCACACATCACAATTAATATCACTTGTCACTTTTATTTCTATAACATAAAATATTTCTGGATATGTGTCCCACAATATGAATAAAGGTTCGTAAGTTTTGATTATTAGGTACCTACACAATAATATCGAAAAGAAGTAGACCGTATTACCTATTTATGTTTGTCTCTTGCGATGGTATATCTTATTTCAATATTTATTGCTTTCAGATAGAAATGAGATTGGATATTTTCAATAATATACATAGGATTTGTTTATTGCATTCATATTGGAATGTGAACGACAGAGAGGAAGCATTCATGCAATAATCCTTCAGGAAAATACCTAATACATATATATTATTTTATACAGAACCACGATCTTTTAAAAGTACCCGTATAAGCCGGCTATATTTTGAGAAGTAACTCATGTGGAAAATAAAATGGAAATATTGCTTTTTCTAGCGTCTGTTACACTTGAATTGTATTATTGAAAAACAATTATTCAATTTTATTTTGATGGGAAAATACTTAAGCATAACATTTAAAAATGATGATGTGGATTTTATGCGGGATTTTAGGTACTGATTTTAATTTGTTTACGTCTCGAAAAGCGAACAACACGATAAAAGTGTTGAGTCTGAGATGCTTATGAGCGTTGGTTACCTACCTACCATCATTCCTGTATCTTAAAAAAAGCTCCGATATTGTAGCTCCCAATACCTACCTACCAGAAAGAATATTTCAATATAACTATATATGCAATATCAGTATAAAAATTCCATATTACCTCGAAACCGAGGAAGTGTGGAATTTCTGTGCGAGGAAAATATACCCAGGTATTTAGTTAGCACGGAACTTCTGTCCCAAGTACCTATTGCTAACCCAATTTCCTCTCACGTTTATAAACTTAAGATAACAGGACAATTCGAGAACTTGGCAGTCGTTCAACTTTCATTCTTTCAAATTATGTTTGATTCTTCGCAAAGACCACGTTTATCTTTATCCTATCCCAAAAAAATGAAATACTTAAATCAAATTATAGGAACCTAAATATTAGCGTTGTTGCCATAGGGGAAATATTGAGATTTGGTAGCTACCAAACATGTTTCATATTTTTTAACTGACAACTTATTTTATATTTATGTATTACCTACTTATGTCTATTTAACTGAATAAAATTACATTTGGTACCTAATTACTTAGTGCGAATCAGAAAAATCCATTCAAATATAGGTAGGTACCTATAAGGTATATGAAATTGAAGTTTAATTGTATTTAATACAAGAATCGTCAAGAATCATAACAATTATTTATAAATTATCAGTTTGCCTGTGCGTTTATGTCTTTTTTGTCTCGTATTAGTTTCTCAGATGAGCGCGCGCTTACCATCAAACTCTTCTGCTTTGTAATATTGTTACTCAGTAAAATCTGGTTAAACTTTTCCAACCACTTGTCTAAATATTGCGAACTTTTTCTGCCGTAAATAAACCTGCTCATAGCTTCGACCTGAGTTGAACACAAGCAAAATTGAGTAGATATTATTTAACTGGAAATTGGCCTCCACTGTTGTGACAGGATTTGTTAAAAGTTAAATAGATCTGTCGCAAAGTTAATCGTTTTAGACTTTAACTGCTATTTGTAGTACCTACCTAGTTGTACCTGCGCAAAATTACTTTAATACCAAATGCCAGTTATTCTTATATATAAAAATGAATCGCAAAATGTGTTGGTAAGCGCATAACTCGAGAACGGCTGAACCGATTTCGATAATTCTTTTTTTATTATATTCCTTGAAGTACGAGGATGGTTTTTATGTAGAGAAAACGTAAATATTATGTACCACGGGCGAAGCCGGGGCGGACCGCTAGTTTTAAATAAGTAGGGATACTCTTAGCTAATGGTAATCAAGTAGGTAGGTAGTAGGTACCTAAGTATGATTTCAGCGAATTTATATCAAAAGAGAAAACGTTTAATAAATTATTTATACCTATGCGAAGGATACTATTAATGGTTTTTTTAAGTTTTTTTTGTGAATTGTCGCCAATGTGGCAGTTTATTTTATTTGAGAAAAGAGCAATGGGCTAAGAAAATGTATTTTGAGCGAAGTATATTTTAAATAACAAGTTTGCTCTTTTTTTCCCACTCAGCATCTAATGGAATGATCTGTCATGTTCAGATAGAGATGCTCTCATTATTTCTGAAAAATGGTGTAACAAGTACTGACATTAATTTATTTAAATAGAATTTTATTAATGATCAAGAAAACAGTTGTATGACTACCTATAATTTGAGACTTGAGTAGATGCAAAGATTTTTGAAGATTTTCGCTACGCATGTAGATTGTAGGTAGGTAAAGGTAATAATATAATGCACATATAATATGTAGCCGACCTTATTTTGCGAAGTTGAATGAAACGTAATTAATTATTGACCAATTAAATGCTAAATTAATTTTTGCTGCAGTCTTTTAAATTACACGCCATCTGCCGGATAAATATTGCGTTTTTGGTTGGAAAAGAAAACGTAAAGCTTTCCAGTTTTAACGCCATCTATGTATTTTTTTGGATATGGTTTCTATTTCAACATAGTCATAGTTGTTGTTACAACCTCAAACTAGAGGGCGCTTTTATAAATTTATATGGACATTGTAATTTTAACATGAAACTGTGAACATATACAGGACAAATCCTTTAAATATCATTCAACTTTTATGTAAAATCATGTAAAATAAATATATCTAAAACAAAATATTGTTTTCTTCATAATAAATACCTATGTATTTGAAAAACGCTCTTCAATTTTGACAATTGACATTGACACTTGACAGTGCATTTGACTTTGTGTGAACAATTTATTCCTCTTCGGATTAGATTGTTTTTGTTTATAAAAAAGTCGCTCTTAAATATTATATTTAAACTAATTTAAAACGCGAAATATAAATTGAACTGATACTGTACAAAAACTAAACAATTGCTACTTACTTACCGATTACTGCCTTCAAGTGATGAACTTCGGTTTTCAGGTGTGTATTTTCTTTGATGAACACTATTGAGTTTGTTTTTTAGTCTAACACTTAATCTCTTTGGACTCCCTGATAATTTTACCCCCGACATTGTTCATATGTATTTATTATATTATATTTTCTACCTAAATAATAAAACAAATTACCTAGTTTAGGCGATCGTCGTGTCTCATGTATGTAAACTTTTTATAATGTGGGTCCAAATAAATATTTTTTCATTTTTTTCATTTCAAATTATAATTACATTTCAGTGCTGTTACAATGGATAACTTCGAGGAAGAAAATCCCGACAGTGATGGTGAATTCGCTTTTGAAACTGATCACCTTGCATTGAGAGGAAACAAAGATTACGGTGAATTATTGAAGTATATAGTGAAATTGGAAGCTCAAAAAGTGCAAGCTCTGAAAGATATTGAAGAATTGAATGAGGCAAAAATTAAGGCGTTGGATGATCCCTTATCATTTGTTCAAAAATTAAAATCAGGCAAAATAAACTTTCCACCTCGACAATCCATATCTGATATACCAAAAATAGATTGGGAAAAGTATGGTATTGATATAACCCTTGAATCAGAAAAGAGTAAAAGAGCTAAAGATGAAATGGAATCCAGTACAAAAGTTAGGGGGCGGACATTCACTGATAACAAACCCGAGACATTTAACCAGCTTTGGTCATGTGAAGAACAGAAAAGGTTAGAAGAATTATTAGAAATATACCCAGAAGAACCAATAGAAGCGAGGAGGTATAAAAAAATAGCTGAAGCTCTTGGCACAAGAACACCTTTACAAGTTATGAGTAGAATACAGAAATATTTTGCTAAACTTGCGAAAGCCGGTTTACCTGTACCTGGCAGAGCTCCAAAATATGTAGGAAAGGACAAGCATAGAAGTATGTTGTATAAGAAGTCAACATTCTTTCCAAAATTGCATGTTCCTGTTAAAATGGAAGATCCCAATGAAGATAGTGAGAGTCAAGACACAATGTCTGTGGAAACTAGGAGTGGAAACAGTTTAATGTTGGATTTGTTGAAAGCTGCAAAGGCACAGAGATTGTTGGATGAAACAGCACCAGTGTTTCAAACAAAGACTATGTGTGTGGGCTGCCAAAAGACTGGCTTTCTTGGTGCAAGGTGGACTGATAATGCAGGGACAGACTATTGCACTGACTGCTTAGTGAAACTGTTACCAGCTGAAAAACTAACGCCCATTAGACAACCAATTTGAAATTACAATAAATTATTTATTTTATGTTTCATTTTTTATTTTCCTTTTTTATTGGTTTACTCTCTAAGCATGGTATATAAGACTAAACTTTTTGTTGACTAGACTTTGTGTTTTTAAATTATAGGGAAACTTGGTCTTAAAATTCAGAATGTATAAATGAGATTTGTATTATGTAATAATGTTTAATAATATATTGCCTCCTGATATATTATTTCTATAACAATTCCAATTAATATTTGTAAAAAATTACCAGTTATTTCAAATATATTGAGAGAAAATGATTTAAAGTTTTATATTGTAAAATTGTATAACATAGCCAAGTTAAATATAGCACTAGTATTCTAATTGGATCTAGAGGTTTAATTGAACAATGTGTATAACATTAGATGATTAGGGATAACCCTACTACCCACTTGGGATACCTGTTGTCACTTTAACAATAATAGCACATAAATGATGAATTTTAGTTTGCAATTCAACACTTCTTCCAAATCCATCTCACAATTCACATTATGCACCAATACACACTCCTACGTTGAAATTTTCACGTAGGCGATTTTTATCGGGAATTAATTAAATTATTATGTAAAATGATTTAAATATGTGCCGTTGTATCGAGGCATCCGGCGCGAGTGATGATGAGCCACTGGCATGGAACAGTGAGCACGAGCGACTATCGTACATCTAGATAGAGTTAGCTAGGGCTCAATCCGTTGGCCACTGCACATTGATAGATACACGCATTGTGAATCAATCGAAGGTTTTTATTGCATTTGTTGTAGCTAAGCGTTTGCTTGATTACATTCGTAAGACATACAAATACAATAATATACTATGTACCTACTTAGTAGGGGCTTTTTAGAGCAAACTTTGTAGTCACTTATGTAACTTAGGTATTTACAGTAAAAGTTGTATTGAAGCTTGTATTAGCGAAACATTTATTTTAAGGGTGTGAATTTCCCCACATTTTTTTTACATCGATTTCAACAAGGAAACTAACCAGATAGTCAATACATTATAAGGAAATAGCACAATATAATATCACGAATATATTGTATAAAAGCTTACTTTTGCATATACCTACCCAGTTTTATCGATGTATTCTGTTTTAGGTTTCAGTATTTTCAAAGAGACTTGCCAAATGTGGCCTATAAGAAAACAATGCAATATCCAATAAGACTTAAGTAAAAGTGTAAACAGTGTTCCACTAAGCATTAGCCCTAGCCAGTAACAGCACCACTATAGTTCTGTGAACAGCACAGTAGCGTAAGCGAGCGCGTTGATTAAATTAATTATAAAAATAAATTCAATGCAGATTCAGTTTCAATTAACATCAGTATATTGATATAAAGGAATATTTCATATACACTTTCTATATGGCACAATATGGCATGATAATTGATTCATTAATGAGCTTCTGCGAAGTTAGTTCTTTCATATTGCCCCGTCTTTTTGTACAATAAGTAAACGTTTGGATTTTATATATTCATTTTCAATATTTTCTTAACCATAACGTATTAATGACCATTGCTTTGCTGTGGTGGGTGAAGTATGGAGAGGATTCGATCCCAAAATTCATGGTTTTGTCTGCCCTGCCATAAAAAGCTTACAAACATAGCCTTAACGCCTCCCACGTTATCGAGCTCTGATTATGTTAATTTATTTCAAAGAAAAGCTTTATTTAATAATGTATGCCCATTAAAAAAAATAAGTGCATAGTTATATACTTAATAAAAACTCAACGGTTCGCAAAGAACTCTTAATATTTGATCGGCACTTTAAACAAACCCTTCGTAATACGTCTATTCATCTATCGATTCAATTTACAATATCGAAATCCATTTACTTCGAATGCATAAACTATGATGCTTTTCTAAAATGAGTAGAAATCTACGGCCATAAATGTGTATTTACGAAGATTGGATTGGCAGCGGGCACGTGCTAACTGCCATACGTTAGCCGACCCGTCAGCATCGCTGATGTCCTACTTCCAAGTTCAGACTGATCATATGCAATCCAATTTTGATTATTGGCCTTGACTTCTCCGGTAACTATCTCGTAACTCGGTATAATAAGATACCTACGATATGCCTACGATAGATTGGTAAACTTAATTCGTAGACCATAGACTATAAATTAAAGCTTTTACAACACACACGCCTACCTACCTATAGGTATACTGTTTCTTGAAAAGTATACATTATATTCCTTCTAATCTAGTAGCACATTTATTGCATAAATATTATATCACAATTCACAATATAAATAATTTTCTATAAAATTTTCTAAGCGCAGTGCATAAGCGTGTTGTAGACTGTAGGTAATTTACATTTCTTTGCTCTTTTCTCGCAAGCATTCTAATTTTCCATCTGATGCTACATAGGTATATAACGAAGACTTACCTAGGTCCGCTTTTGTTTTGATACACTGCAAACAACATTAAGAGGGTTAATGTAATTAGTATATTTTTCTAAAGACGTTACATACTTGTTTATTCAAATTAAATTTTCCTTATACAATTTATTTACAATGTAGACTGTAGGTACTACTGTACTGCTATAGTACATACAATCGTAGATTCCACTATGTTACTATATTATGGTTTTTATTGGAGTATAAAATAAAAATTACAAATAACATATTATTATAATAAAACAACATAACCTACCTACGTAATGTAAAGTAAACAAGGGTCATGTGTTTACTTATTTTTGCCTTGTTTTGAATTAAATTACGCCTAGACTAATTTACTGTTATTTTTATATGCTCTTTGCTAATTAATTTTAATGTTTTGGACTGTTGGGAATAGTAGGTACCTGCCTCTAACAATTAATTATAACTCTACCTTAATAAATGACGATTAGGTACATTTGAATTGTAAAGAAATAAGTAGGTAAAGAAAATGTCGACGAAGTTTCGATATAATTTTAAAATCATATCAGTTTGATAAATGGTTTTTACTCTCGGCGTGACACTAGGTATCATAATTCTTAGTAATTTATCCTAGGTCACACGTCTGTACTAAAACCTAGATGACAGAGATATAAATCTATTGTATGAAAACAGGTGATAAATTACAAGTTATACACCACAAAAGGAACATTCTATGAGACAGCTACATGCTGCCTTGCCCAAATATGTCTTCTAATTAGTTAGTTACTCATTTTAGTTGAACATTTTAACATTTAAGTATTCGAAAATACATAAAAAATCATGAACTTTATTGTAAAAATAGTTGGACTAAGAATTTTAATACCTACTAGCTTCCACCCGCGACTCCGTCCGCGCGGATGTCGGTCTTCGCGTGGATGGTCTCCATTTTGATTAACTCTGACAATGACATCTTATAAATATCTATTGGACCCAAATACGGTTAGGTCTATAATAATACGCAACGTGTGTTCGCGGTTCTACAGAACAACGTCTATGGATAAAACTGAAAAATTAAAATAAATTTTTTTTCTACATATTTTTCCAGGATAAAAAGTTATATTTTACGCCCAGGATAATAAGGTATAATTATACCAAGTTTCATCGAAATCGAACCGTTAGTTTTCACGTGATGTCTTCACATACAGACAGACAGACAGACAGACAAAAAAAATTTTAATAACATATTTGGGTTGGGTATCGATCCAGTAACACCCCCTGCTATTTATTTTTTCAATATTTTCAATGTACAGAATTGACCCTTCTACAGATTTATTATATGTATAGATTATGCTTCATGGAAAGTGACACATCATAATTTGGAGTGTAAAAAACAATTGAAGCCAAATTAAAAACCGAATATCTTTGGATTATCCCTAAAAGTCTAAATTGGAGCCATATTTAATATTAAATGTTAATTAATTTTTGATCCCGAGTATTCAGTCGAGGGGCGAACAAATTATTCTATTTTCCCACGAGAGTAATGTCATGAATTATACTAAATGAATATGATCGGGAGCCAATTAAATAAATCAGTGTATTATAAATAATATCTCTTTATAATAATTATTTATATTTATTTATTTAAGTGAAAATTTTAAAATAAATAACCCAACTTTAAGTAAGTATACGGTTGGAAGACAAGAGTGTTCCTTATAGGTTTTACAATAAAACAATGCAATAATTCAGTATGTACTGTTCAAACTGTGTATACCTAAAATTAATAAGTAGGTACTACTTTTTTACTTCAGACGATTTCAAAACAGCTTTTTTATATATATGAAGGTACTAAAAACAAGATCTCAAATTTAACATATTCACCAGAGGGTGCTGTAGAAAAAAGTACATCTACTTCTACGCAAGGGTTACATGCAAATATTTACAGCGGCAAGAGATAGCGGGTCATAAAATTGTCATAAATAAACATAGCTACGTTAAGGATATTTCATTAGGCGTAAAACATGAGAGAAAGTAGAGTAGATTATTTTTATTAAGATAGAGCTAATTGAAGCTTATTAGTGGTAGGTAGTAGGCATATTGCTGGAACTCCTTATGTTGAGTTATAACCAATATACATAAAATTATTGGTGTTATAAAATTATTTCATGTATAAAGAAGCTTATTAGAGACAATATTTTTGAATAAAATACATAAAATTTTCCTTTTTGTACATTTAGTGGTTGTTTAATGCTGTTCTTAAATAAATCGCAATTATATTTTATTTCATGAATTCGTCTGAAAGTTACATGACTGACAAAACCATGAATAATCTACTTTATTTGTGTGGATACATCGGAATTCGGAAGACTCGAAAACACTGTCAAAGCAGAGCATAAATCTATCCGGTTGCGCTAAGCTATCCCTTAGGCTTGCAAAAGGCAAAGATTAAAGCACATACGCTAAAATCATATAACATGTACACATAATATGGAAAGAATCGAAGAAATGAAGAGATCTGGAAGAAATCGCTATTTAGCGATAAGACCGCCATTTGTTTTAATTTATAATTAGATTAAGTTCCCAGTTAAGCTTTGTCAGAGCAATAAAGTATGAATGAATGAATGAATGAATATATCGAATAAATAATATCTTATCACATAAATATTTGAAATCGCTGCTAGCGCAAATGTGTTTCGTAGAATGTTTTATACATTTGTAAGTATAATTTTACGATGAACCCTTAAAATGTGCCCAACTGACTGATTCTACGACCGAACACAAGATATCTATATAAAATACAAATAATAGCTCGCTCAAATTTTAATTTTCTGGAAATTGTATAATTTCAATATTGACCTAGTTTAATTTACGAAAAACGATATTTTATCTATTGAATAATTATTTGTTAAAACTATCTATTTAAAGTAGGTCAAATTTGCATTTAACACTTAACATCAAAGCGTACCTATATAATTTACATATTATAAGATCTTCATTCTAATATTATCTTGTCACTATAACGATAGATATAATATTATCGTGTTAAGCAGACCGGTAAAATTATTGTTTTAATGAATATCAAAACTATAGATAGTTCAGAACAAAGTGTAAAATATAACCGATTATGCAATAAATATTTTCTATTTGCATGTACCTATATAAAATGACAAATAATTAAATTTACCAACGTCAAAAACGTTAAATAGGCTATCAGTGACATTATCGGCAAGCGGTGAAACCGGTCCTTAATCTTCCTACATTTGGAAGAATTGCGTAACAGACATCAACGCGATGCGTCAAGAAAGTACCTATAGTAGGTATCATTTCGATCTCGCCTGCGTAATAATGTTCATTCTTCGTACTTTTCGGCATCTGTTCATGTAACGAGTTAATAACACAGCTCGGTAAGCATTAGTGCGATGCGAATCGCTACTGATAATTACAAATCGCTGAGCAATCGAATCGAACAGAAAAGTATCGTATCTTTATTCCGACAGAGGTGAATTTCCGCCAGCGACTTTAATATTAAAAAATGCTTCGGATTTTTGCGTCATTTGTTTTAAAAGTACTCTTACGATTTCACGTCTAGAGGATTAAAAACTTTCAAATGATATCTTTGAGAGTATTGATTGAACTCTTTCTACATGACGATTTTGTGGCCGTAATCAAGACCTCACATGAAAAGGCAAAAACTGCCCCGCGTGCAGATGTTATTTGATCTACACAGATCCCATGATATTAAAAGATGTTTCTCAATATAATGTGTACGATTAAATTAAATATCTTCTGCAATAACATTAGGCTTTCTTTTTAATCACAGACATGGATTTATAGCAAATCTAAATAGATTATAGGTATACTGTACCAGTTATCTTGAATAGGGTAATACCTACTGTAAATCGGGACTTATTTTACTTATACATAAAATAACATATTTACAAAACGCATGACTTTCAATCTATAGCAAACGCCAAAAAAGGTTCAACGCTTAATTTGAGATTTGATAAAACTCACACGTACCAGCACCTAATCCCATCCAGTCACCCCACTTTGTAGTCTTGTGTCGGATAGAATTACCAATTATTCCGTCCTCTCCATTTTCCAAGTGATTTTACCTTCACACGATGTGAAAGCAATTACAAAATCAAAGGCACATTTGGGCTTATAATTGCTTTTAAAAACTCCGTCTATTATGAGAATTTAATGTTTCAATTAGGTACAATCAATTCATATAGGTACGCGTAAACATGATATGCAATGAATGTTGATTAATATGGATGTCTATCATTTCATAAAAAATATATGAAATATTTTATGGGTGACCCGATTGGGTTCTTGAGTATACTATAGAGCATGGAAATGATAACATTCCATTACATTCGCTGTTATCGTTCCCTCTTGGGTTATAAAATTTTAATTTGTATATGAAATGCGAGAATATCTCAGCTGTTCTATCTCTTTAATTAAATTTTACTGCGCGGTTATTTTATTTAATAGACTTGACAGCTAGAACACACTCACTTATAATTTCTTATGAATAAAACTTATTATACCTATATTATGAATGTTCCATATTTTTGACATTAGAAAGTAATAAAAACAAAGTTTTCGTTAATTAAAATATTTATTACAAAGTTTGTAGAAAAATAAAACACAATTTATATTTAATTAGTCAAAAATTTAATGAGATGCGGAAACAAACTTTATTTTCTGTTGCCAAATTCGATTTTCTGCTCCAAGTGACTTAACTTTTATACATTAAATATCTCTTTCAACTTCAGAAATGTTTGAACTAAGGACCTTTATATTTCAATTAACTGTTGTTTTAGAGAATATTTGGAATAGCTGTTGTTTAAGATTGTTCACAGTTCGCAAGTTGGGAATTATTTATGTGTAAATTTAAACTACGCGCGTAAACATTTTTGCATGAAGACTAGCCACTTCTCCTGACTTTACCTGTGATAAAAAAGAATTCTTATGTTACTCAGTAAACAGCTTTTTAGTTAACTGTACTCATAAATTAATATTAAAATAGCATTCGACGTAGCGTTAGTCGTAGCACTGTCGTAGCACAATCGTAGAACAGTCGTAGCTTTAATCGTCCTTCTCTAATATTAGTAGAATTCATTTGTATGTATGTATTTTAAATAAATTTAATACGCTGAAGAAATGAAAAATTTAAGTTAGCTCCATTTATATACGAGTACCTAGTTATTCATAATTAAAAACCGTAAAGTTCTTGCTTTTTAGTTATTTACTAAACGACCTTTTTATTTTGTTATTGCATTGAGAACTTTATTAACCTTGCTTTTAAACTCGACAATTTTTACAGAAGAAAGCTTTTCTAGAGAGCCATTCTACGCTCATAAATCTACTGTGAAGTTTACTCTAACTAAGCTTATAAAAACAGCCAAATGAATTTCAGCGAATATGTTTTTTTCTTTATTAAGAATGTATGCGGTGTTGGGGCATATGTATGATAATAACAACGATAAATTACAATTCCATTATCGTATTTTTTATCTTGAAAACATTTTTTAAATAACCTAGGTATAACAATTTCAGATAAAGCGATAGTATATTTTTTTGTAATTTTTCCGAAAGGGTTTCACGATAAGAATTCTATCACACGCATAAAATCTACATTTTCCTTGGGTTGATTAATTACGATTGTAGTTTGATGAATGAAATAATAAACTGGAACTTCCAACTCATCGTGAGTCGTTAATTATAACATTAAAATGATAATTGTATTCTGGTTTTAATAAAGAACTGATTACCTTAATAATCCATGGTAACATTACGTTATGAATCAAAAATTCAATATAATAGATATAGGTAGATTACGTATAGGCCAGTTAATTGATCCATTCCATAGCCTTTGGTAAGCTGTACACGTATGAAATGGACTTGGTTCAAGACCCTTTAACAGCGTCAATACGTGCTTTTGTAACGTGCAAATGTATGCAGAATTGAAAAGCAATAATAGCCTACCTAATGAGTATTTTGAGTGTGTGAATTGCCGTGTTATCTTCAGTTGAATGATATTTATTTTTGAATTGTTAAAGCTTTGTTACTTAAAATGATAAGGATATTATAAACATTTTTGGTCCCCTTACGTCTTACAATTTTATAATCATGTTGACCCGCATACTTATCTTGAAATGTCAACGCATTCATAAGAACAGCCTGTATAACTATACAGGCTATGTAGAAGGTACTCATTCAAAGTAAGGCATAGCAAATACCTTTTTATTAATTTAGTTTGATGGACTTCAAAACCTCCGCCGTGCAAAATTGCCAAAAAGTAGAAAGAATCCATGTTGATGTAATACTTACATAAAAAGTTCAGTTTTAATTTAAGACTGACCGGTTGGCTTGGTTGGTAGTGGCCCTGCCTTTTAAGCCAGAGGTTGTGGGTTCGATTCCCACCCGGGGCAAATATTTGTGTGATGAACATAGATGTTTGCTCTGTATCTGGGTGTTAATTATCTATATAAGTATTTATTTAAATAATTATTTATGTATGTTTATCAGCCATCTGGTTTCCATAACACAAGCGAAAGCTTAGTATGGGATCAGATCGTGCCGTGTGTGAAAATTGTCCTGAAATATTTGAAATATTTGAAATAAAAATGGTTAGATTCGACCAATCTATTGAATCCACTTTTTAGTTTTACATCGTCTAAACTATAGATATACAGTGTGTTTGGGTGACGGAACATTGATGTATCGGTATTTTCACTCACGATTAATACCTTCTATTTTCAGTAATTAGTTTACTCGAAAATTTCATAACACCGCAAATTCATTGTTTTATACTCCCAACTTTATAATACGATACGTAATAGATGAAGGAATTACTCGTCTTAGATGTAATAAATATATTCATTTTATTCGGAACAAGCTGGAACGCATTTCAACCTTATATCCTATACAATGTAGTCGTATCAGAAGTAGTTCGTCAAACCCGCATGCAATTATTCAGTTCGTTGCTTTTCTGAATAAAAGATTACTCCTTCCAAGGAATGCTAAGAAGTATTTACGCTAACGTACGACGTTAGCGTAAATACTTTCTTTACTCAAAGAAGCAATTTCTCTTACGTAGAATACGTCAACTAGAAAACGTAATGCATTATGCAACGCGGCCTCTGGCCATCTCGGAGTATTCGAAACAATCCATCGGAGGCACGTTTCTCTAACGCATGTGCCAAATATAGCAAATATGATGACATTTGCAACCAATTATTGAAACACGAGATAGTTAGGTAGTTAGCTGTGTAGATTTGGGCCAATCAATCGCGCGAACTTGTGCTATGATAGTTATCAGTTACGAAAATATTTCATGGAATTTTGTAAAACCTGTGGTACTTATTACTGTTTTTGGGTGTATTCAATAAAATGGATATTTGTGGTAAATTAAAAAACTTTAATCATAAAAATATTTACCTGAATTGA
Organism: Colias eurytheme; assembly: GCA_907164685.1. Lineage (NCBI taxonomy): Eukaryota > Metazoa > Arthropoda > Insecta > Lepidoptera > Pieridae > Colias > Colias eurytheme. Next base: position 6,746 of record CAJQZN010043616.1, on the reverse strand, counting down.
CATAATATGAGGTAAATCCATAAATATAAATACATACCGTCATATCCTCCAACATTGCCTTTCCAGCCTATCTTTGCCCAAATTGAAATTTTAACTTTCCTGAGTGTTTATGTGGAGTAGCATGACATTTAAGACTTGTTTTGTTTTTTGGTAGAAAATTAAAGTCTTTTCTCGCAACACTGATTAGATAGCACATGTATAACGTCAATCAGTCTGCTGCTACATGTCGACAAAGAAGGAGGTGTTTTGGTGGTGCCAAATTTTTCTAAAAAAACTTGTCTCTGATCACTGGGAATCAATTAGAATACGTGAATATTTCTTATTATTTATTAAACTAGAATATAAAAAAGGAGGTTATTTGTTATTTACAAGCAAAAATACGTAGTATTATAGGAGTTTTGTCGCTGGGCAATGTAAGGTTAATAAATGTAGTGTGACCTATCCCAACATTGCCCAACCGTTTTGAGGTGCTAGGGCTGACACATTTTCACAAATAGGTAGCAAGGTAATTTTTTTTAGGTATAAATTAAGTACACAGCATGTTTTTTCTTTTAGGTACCTAGGTAGGATTGTACGAGTATGTATGCCTACCTAAGTACTTTTTAAATGTGTAGTAGAATTTACGTATAGGTACATAAATATTCATAATTTCAGTTTCATTTTAAAGATATACCTAGAAACAGTACGAACGCAATATTATTGCATGTGTACCTACCTATTACTTGTTACCCACCTACATATTTTATTAAACTTAATTTTTTCATCCTTTACCTAGTTGATTTTTTTGTGACAACCCTAGACCCTAAAAATTTTTGTATGAAGATTGTGAGAAAATTACACCTAACTTTGCCCATACAATTTAATGAAGATCTACTTATTTTGGATCATTTTTTGTAAGAGATTCGGCATCTCTGCCTTGTCTTGTACTTTGTCTCTTAAAAACAGCAACGTAAGTCTTAAAATGGCTGAAATATTAAAGGTGGGCAAAGTTGTATACTTTTCCACCTTACTTCGCCCACCTCTTTCTTCCTTATTTTTAGAGAAACTATTAAGAATATGATTATTTCAAGTATATATATTCATCCTAAATTCAATTCCCTACTCAAATAACAGCATCAATTCTGTCCATATTTTGTTTTTTCTTGTATATGATCAAAACACTGTGAAAAGCGGGCAATGTTGGAGGATATGAGGTAAATATGTTTTTGATATAAATATTACTTTTTTGTATAAATTCAACTTTACTGGGTGTAACTAACCCTAGTAACTCTTTGTAAGTTTCATTTAATATCTCAAACAGTAACATGAAAACAAATTTTCTCTAACAAAACATAGCAAATAGCAGCAGCAACAATTATTAAGGTCAGCCTTTCAGCTCACTTTGACATAAATGAGCTCACAAATGGCACTACTCATTAACGGGACTAACATGAATTCCATATTCCTTTAACAATTGCTTAGAATTTTCCAAAAGAATATGTTAGGAATTTGCGCGGTAATATTTATAGGCACGCAAGAAAGATTACTAGCGTTACTTTTTTATTAACATTTCAAACACTATTACTTTTTAATAATTGAAATTGAATATATTAATTGAAATTAAAGGAGAAGAGGAAAAGGAGACAAGAAGTGATGTCATAAGGATTGTGAATAGAATGATTGACGAACGCGTTTTATGATGATTCAATATTTTAGAAGAAAACTAGTTATTCCTGTTTATCAACAAAGTTTAGATAACACGGGCCGTAAGATGGATTTCTTGGAAAGTTTGAAACGTTATCAGCCTTTAAGAAAGTTCCGCGCTTCTCATAGTTGCTAACTTAATTTGGTCACATTTACATCGTAACACTACTAACGCTATCCGTTCACAGCTCCCTATAATTTATGTCACGGGTCTTAGTAATAATCCCTTCTACGAAACTGTGAACTGTGAGCGGCTTTTGAAACATTATTATGTAAACTAATATTGTAGTGAATTAAAATTTGTCTTTGTTCGAATGTTTGTTAAAAATTTTCTCAAATATGATTGTTTTTTTAACTTGAATTTTGAAAATACTTTTAACAGGAACCGTCTATATTTTTTATCCCAGGTCAACATATATGAGGCCAAGGGGCTCGTATGTTATAGAATGGAGAAAAAGTTTTTAAGATTTTTCCGTAAAGCACGAATTAATTTCTCTCGTAGAAGAATTCTGTAATCTAAATATTGTAATAAAAGTTGTTAAATGATTTTTTAACATTAAACCTTACTTAAAATTTTAACAAAGCCACTGACATGTATAGATGATGTAAGCAATCTTATAAAAATCGATGAGTAAATGTATAGATACACCATACATATTCATTAAAAATCCTCATTAATCCTCCTCTTAACGTCGTAGAAAAGATATGTATAGAGCTGAGAGCAGCATATACCCTGAAGTTGCATAAATCTCCTCCACACAGTCTCACAGACGTCAAGAAAGTAACAAGACACCTAATTTCCTCAGATAAACTCGCTAGCGACTTAAACGCTTATTCTGATATACAATACTACTTATATAAATATGCTATTGTTACATATTCAATATCCTTCGCTACGAACGAGATAAATTTTATACATTCACGTCTAAAACAGTATTTCAAATACATTCAATCTGTACCGAAGATTAATAATTTATGTTTCGATTTCGATTCGTGCATGTTTTGCGTTAGTTTTATATGAAAATATAAAAAAACGAATGCTGAGTTTCAATAGTAAATACAAATAAGTATAACACTTTTGCATTAAAAGGTAAATGTTTTATATTTTCTTTGGCATGTTTTGTTTGATTTATAGCGATGAAAGCAGTTTTATAAAAAAATAAGTAAAGTTCAAATGTCAAACACAGACTCAAATTACGTTATATATTTTCGTTTTATTCGAGAATTTGCCAATGTAAGGCTATAATTTTATTTTATTTCAACAAAGACTTTTTGAACAACCCTTAAATAGTCCGCCCACGTCGCATTGACTTTGAGATCCTTATATTATTACATAATCCTGAAATGTCAAAAATTTCCAATTAAAATAACAGACAAGGATTTAATGTTTAACCACAGAATACATAATAGTAGCTAAACGCTACAGAACGGACACTCTCCGCCTCCCGCCAAAATTAAACTTACCTCACCCCCGCGCGATCAGACATAAAATGGGCCATATTTTTCTGGAAGGACGATACGCAACGAAGATTGACAACATTAATCAAATTGACTTAAAGTAATTTTATTATTTTGGACTAGCGGTCCGCCCCGGCTTCGCCCGTGGTACATATTTATGTTTTCTCTACATAAGAACCATCCTGGTACTTCAAGGAATATAATAAAAAAAGAATTATCGAAATCGGTCTACCCGTTCTCGAGTTATGCGCTTACCAACACATTTTGCGATTCATTTTTATATTATAGATTTGTGATTATCGTTTTTCGTAGAAAATGGTTAGATATTGTGCTGTTTACGGATGTATTTCATCAGAAAAACGCGAATTTTTTTTTACGCTAGTCACAAATGTGCCAACCATAAAGCGTTAACACACACATTTGCAGTCTCTACAGTGTGACTGTCAAAACGATCATTTTGTATGGAGTGTCCGGGGTGTGGTTTAACTTTAAAATAGGGAAAAGAACGTGTCCATCAACCCACTTAATATTAATTTAGAATTCAACTCATAGCTTGTAATTTAGACTTTTTTAAATAATATATTCATATTTTCGTATCACGTATGGATGGGTGGAGCATGTTCTGAAAAGCTATTGAAATTTTATAACCCTGAAATAATGAAAACGTTTACGGAAGATGGGAAAATCTATTCTGTGCCGCGTTTTGATTACCATTTACTTTTTATTAGTACTCATCAATTTCAACACAATGTACGGCCATACACTAGCTTCTTGCCACGGCTCTATCCAGGTTAAACCGGGATAAAATGATTAAAGAAGGCAATGTAGCGCGAGAATGTAGATAGTTTCCACTAGTAAAAGATCTAGAAGCTTCAGAGCTTTTAGTCTTCAGAGCATAACAATTAACAAACAAATAACTCTTCCTTCTTACGATACCAAATAGATTTGACAATATATCATAGATTTATATCATAATATCAAGAATTGGAAAAAGCTTAAGTTATCTTAATATATATAAATCTCGTGTCACAATGTTTGTCCTCAATGGACTCCTAAACCACTTAACCGATTATAATAAAATTCGCACACCATGTGCAGTTCGATCCAACTTGAGAGGTAGGATAGTTTAAACATGTAGGTACCACGGGCGAAGCCGGGGCGGACCGCTAGTAATATTATATAGTCAAAATGTTATCCATGCCTTCATTTATATTCGAATCTTGTAACTCGCAATACAAAGGTTTAGTTTGATAGTAATATTATATAAAGTATGTAACTGATTTGTATCTATACTAATTTACCGTGTAAGTACCTTTGTACCATTAATAAATTATTGTTTTCTAAATAATATAATTACTGCTAAATTACTTAAGTGTTAATGCAATAATATTATATCTTTGTAATAAACTCCTGAAGTTAAAATTATTTCCTATATTTAATTAACCACTTAAGCTCAATCTTTCGTGGATATTAACATTTAATGAAAAATTTTACGTTTACTGCCTGACCGGCGAACATTTTGTACAAATTTGGAAAGTTAAACGTGGTTTTACATAAAACTGAATATGTATTCATCCCATTTAGTACGATTAAAATCTCTTGTTGTTTTTAAATTATACTTCGTTATTGTGTTGATCCACTGCGATGTTTGTTGAACGAGTAAATCCTTTTGGGATTTAATATAATGTACATAGAAACTGTATTATGCTGTGTTTGACCGTGGAATAAATTGGATTTCTTTTTATATTTCCCTGTATTATAGGGATAAATAACATATTATAATGTGTTGTCTCTTTTTAGGGTTCCGTAGCCAAAATGGCAAAAACGGAACCCTTATAGT
>CAJQZN010043615.1:0-20924 GCA_907164685.1 Colias eurytheme | reverse complement strand
TGCTTTTTAAGAGAGAAACTTTTGTAAATGAAATCAATATTTCAACAGTTTTGTTCTAGAGTTTATGTAGAGTTTAAAAGTGGGCAAAATAAGGGTTTATAAATAAATTGCTGAACCAATTTTGATAAATTCTTAAAATATAAGATAGATAAAAAAAACTTTGAGACTGTGCAAAATAAATTGTAATTGTTTCGAAAAAGCGTATTTAGGCAGATAGATGTTGACTAAATAAATATTATTGTCCAAGGATTTGTTTACAAAAATAATGAACCGTTATCAATAATATTATATCAATGTTATCAGGGCATTGACCTTTCGATTGTTTATTATAAACTGATAAATTCGATTAGCATATTGCATTTGATCAAAACAATTCAATCTATACTTATATTATAAAGCTGACGAGTTTGTTTGTTTATTTGAACGCGCTAATCTCAGGACTACTGGTCCGATTTGAAAAATTCTTTCAGTGTTAGCCCATTTATCGAGGAAGGCTATTAGGCTATACATATATCATCACGCAAAGACCAACAGGAGCGGAGCTATTTGATAAAAATAATAAATATGTACATCTCATCTGCTTATCAGATCGGTGAAGGTCAGTCCTTCACCGGCTCTTATACTATAAATCCAAAAAATAGTTTATTTGCACATCCAGCTAGTAAAATTAATTTTTATATTCCACATTCAACACATTTTAAGAAAGTTTATCATTATTGTATTTAATTTATTTAATTTAATATTTTCAGATTCTTGGAACAGCATCTCAGCAGCTTAGAAGAGATGTTTACAGATTTTGACAGATGGGTTGAGAAGTTTGACAGATACATCAAAAAACGGTAAAAACCTGTTTTTTTTTTCTGAACAACAGTAATCTTATATATAAAAATGAATCGCAAAATGTGTTGGTAAGCGCATAACTCGAGAACGGCTGAACCGATTTCGATAATTCTTTTTTTATTATATTCCTTGAAGTACGAGGATGGTTTTTATGTAGAGAAAACGTAAATATGTACCACGGGCGAAGCCGGGGCGGACCGCTAGTGTAATAATATTATTCATCATCACTCTTCAGTGTTTATCAAAATTCTCACTTGTTCTTTCTCTGTCATAAGTGATTACATAAGATTGATGTCAACTTTGACGTTTTTCAGTGTATCTATACTAATATTATAAACCTGAAGAGTTTGTTTGTTTGTTTGTTTGTTTGAACGCACTAATCACGGGAACTACTGGTCCGATTTGAAAAATTCTTTCGGTGTTAGATAGCCCATTTATCGAGGAAGGTTATAGGCTATATTTCATCACGCTATGGGCAACAGGAGTGGAGCCACGGGGGTGAAACCGCGCGGAGCAGCTAGTTATTAATATTATCTAAGATAAGTTAATATGTAGTTAAAAAACCTAATAATTCTATATTTGATAATTTTATTTTTACTTTCCAGGTCAACTTACTTTAAAACCGAAGTAAATAAGGACAAGTCGATAAATAACATACAGATAAACGTAGAACACATAAACATAAACAATTTACTACATTATCTAAAATCACAACGAAGATTGACAGAAAAAAGCGCGGGAAACCAGCAACTGTCAAAACAAAATGGCGACTATTTACATTCCGATTACATTTATTATGGTTTATTAATTAGGAGGCACAAATTAAATATACCGTCAAAACTGTATACAATGTTTTATTTATAATTTCGATTTTATATAATCTGTATTTAGAAATTCGCTTATTTCATTTGCGTAATCGCTTGGCTGTGTGACATGATGATCATGGTCACCCGTGTAATGAACTTTTATGAAAACAGGAATATTTTTTTCTAATTTCTCCATGTATTTATCAACACCTTCATAGGAGATTGATGATAGTGTATTGAACATGGGTGGAGCGTTTAGGGCCCACAATGAACATACAGTTTCTCCATCAAAAGGTATGACGACAGGTTTCTTTGCAGAAAGGTCCCATTTGAACCTAAAAAAGGGAATAAATAAGTATAGTTATTAAATATATCAACTTTTGTAATGACAGGATAATAAAATACTAAGTCGTTGTTTTTTTTGTAAATAAAAAAATGTACCTATTGTGTATAAAGTTGATGAAATTAATTAACATTACAATTTTTTTTAATAGAAATATGAACAACACTATTCGAATTTTTGTTATTCAAGCTTATAACAAGAAGTATGATAATTCTACAAATTTTCGATAGATGGCGTTGGTAGTCTAAATAATATTTATTATTAATTATACCTTGATTTATACAGTTGATTTGATCTGATCTGATTTGATTTGATGATTGTATGTCTGGCTCCTAATGGCTAGAAAATTAGCATTTAAAAATAATATACCTTCTAGCATGGACGTATAAAAAAAGACGGACGGTATATCGCCTAAACATTGAGTGAAGCCTAGTAATGGCGGCGAAACATCCATGTGTGTGTGCCATGTTGCCATGGCAACAGCTGTCCTGATGACAATGGCGGCTGTATTTTTTTCTATAATTTTTGCCGTAATAATTTTGTCATTAAAACATAAAAGAAATAACTTGCTTCCCTGTGGAATGTAATCCCTTGTGTTTTGTTATTTAAAATTGTACTGTTGCGACACCATTTAACCACGCAAGACGGCATTTTAAATATTTTTTGTGAAACAGTGACGCAGTTAATCAGTCGGTAGTTCACGACGTAATGGCGGCCGACTAGCTTACTATGGTGAGAGTGTGTGCGTGTTTATTGTCTTAACACAATCGCTAGCTTACTATGGTGGCTTTACGTTGTTTGTTCGTAATACGGTGTCCGTCTTTTTTTATACGTCCATGCCTTCTAGCTTGATAATAATTGTAAGTGCAAAAAGAGTTTATCAGTGATTTCTTCCAAAATATACTATTTCCATTAAAACTTTTAATATCTTACTAGTATACATATATTATATTATCTATGATATTACCATGGACGTATAAAAAAAGACGGACGGAGTATCGCCTAAACATTGAGTGAAGCCTAGTAATGGCGGTGACACATCCATGTGTGTGTGCCATGTTGCCATGGCAACAGCTGTCCTGATGACAATGGCGGCTGTATTTTTTTCTATAAATTTTGCCGTAATAATTTTGTCATTAAAACATAAAATAAATAACTTGCTTCCCTGTGGAATGTAATCCCTTGTGTTTTGTTATTTAAAATTGTACTGTTGCGACACCATTTAACCACGCAAGACGGCATTTTAAATATTTTTTGTGAAACAGTGACGCAGTTAATCAGTCGGTAGTTCACGACGTAATGGCGGCCGACTAGCTTACTATGGTGAGAGTGTGTGCGTGTTCATTGTCTTTACACGACCGCTAGCTTACTACGGTGGCTTCACGTTGTTTGTTCGTAAAACGGCGTCCGTCTTTTTTTATACGTCCATGGATATTACATACCTATATTTACCACGACTAGTGTGTTCCAAATTCCTTGATAAAAGAATCTCTGCATCATCCCTGTTTACTCTCCGTCCTCGTTGAATCATTTCCAAAGCTTCTTCGTAAGTCAATTCCGGTTGATTTTTGGAACTAAACAAGAAAATATATTGAATCATTTGAGTAAGACTTTGTTATTGGATTTTGATTGGATATTCATCACTACATACTACATAGTATAAAACAAAGTCGCTTTCTCTGTCCCAATGTCCCTATGTATATGCTTAAATCTTTAAAACTACGCAACGGATTTTGATGCGGTTTTTTTTAATGGATAGAGTGATTCAAGAGGATGGTTTTTGTATATAATTTATTATGTTTTAGCTAGTTTTTTCATTATTGTTTATTTCAAATTTTAAAATGTGTTTTATAACGTCTTAGTCGCATTTAATGCAATGTATTGCATTACAAATTATATTTTAACCCTAACATCTGATCACACTATTTGTTACATTTAATAATCTGTAATTTTATTTTATCACAAAATTCAAAATACACTCACCGGCACGGAATCTTGGCCACTGCAAATTTTTGGGTAAAACAACACAATTTCTTTTCTACTACAAAATTCAATAAATTTTTTATCAAAACTAGTTACTTTAATGTTTTTACTAACTTTTAGTAATAATTGGAAGTTTATAAGAAGTACTACCGCGTAGATATGAATTAAACAAGAATTTACGCTTTTCCTGTGAAATTTAAATGATTTCTTAAAAAATGCACAAAAATTAGAAAGAACGTTTCCATAAAAAAAAAAGAACCTTTGAATATAGGATGTTTCCTTCTCTTTCCTTAAACACTGTTTGCATCCAGTCTGGCATACTCTAGAAGACATTTTTGATGTCCACTTGAGCTATAGTGTACCAAACGGCCCCAGCTGTATTTCTAAGCTCATCTAACATTGGTGCTGGGTTGGAATCGAACTTTATGTTTCTTTTAAGCATGTCTCAGATGTGTTCTATTGGATTAAGATTCGGGCTACGAGCTGGCCACTCCAATTTTTCAATAATAACCTCTTGAAGGTACTCTTATACGCATCGTACGATTCGCGGACCTGCGTTATAGTGTATTAGTAGCAAATTTTCTTCACTGATAAACCTGTAATAGGGCTGAACATGTTCCTGGAAAATTTCCTCAATGTACCTGATCAAATTTAAGGCATTATCTACGATAACTAACTCCGTGCGAGCATTGGAGCTTATACCTCCCCATACCATTATTGACCCTCCATGAAAATCGCAGTTTGAGTGTGGTGATGGGTGAAAACCTCTCTTCTCATCTCCTCTATACTGACTCTTGGCTATCAGAAGCTCGTAAAGTGCCTTAGCAGTCATCTGTGAACAACTCACGAGCGCACTGGCTGTGGGTCCAGTTTTCATGTTCTTGTGCAAAACGAAGACGTGCTTCTCTGTGATGTCTGAGGAGTTCTGGACGGCGTGCTGGTCTGCAAACCTTCAAATTAACTTCCTTCATTAGTCTTCTCACCGATTGCTTACTCACATTTCTTATCCTGGTGTTTTAGAGCCGGTGGCGTATCTCAAAAACTGTCAGAAAGCCATTTCTGAGTACCTCTTGAACAATAAACGGGTCTTCTCGAGCTGATGTGCACCTCACGCCTTCATTTTCTGGTCTGCACGTGTAGCTACCAGTCTGCTGGTATCTTTTCCATGCATAGTGCACCGCTGAACGTGGTACGTACTGTACATTAGGTACCTTACGTTGCGGCAGTCATTGGTCTGACATTGTGATAGCCTGAGCAGGTTGTTCAGATGTTAACGGCATTTTTTATTGTTTGCTATGATCATTGACTACAGTACTACAATAACAATATCTTAAAACGTCATAAATGATAACGAAAAAAGTTTAAAACGAACAATTCGTAACTTCGGCTTAACCGCACAAATCACAAATTTCGAGTAACTCTTAAAAAGTGGTAAAAGATAATTCTCAAACTTAATGATTTCTTACCATAAAATTAAACAAATAATATGTTAACATATCTGCATACAAAAAAATCGTGAAAAACACTTCAAACTTTTTTTATCGGCTTTGTAAGTGGCCAAGATTCCGTGCCGGTGAGTGTAGTATTACAATTAATACTTAGGACTTCTTTTTAAAAACATTGCGCCTTTAAAGTATAACAGCAAATATCACTATACTCGTATTTGCTTTATTTAATACTAGCTTTTCACCCGCGGCTTCTCCCGCATTTAGAAAGAAAAACCCGCATAGTTCCCGTTCCCGTGGGATTTCCGGGATAAAACCTATCCTATGAGTTAATCCAAGTTACCCTCTATATGTGTGCTCAATTACATTGTAATCGGTTCAATAGTATTTGCGTGAAAGAGTAACAAACACACACATGTACACATTCTCACAAACTTTCGCATTTATAATATTAGTGGGACTGTATAGTCTCCCGTCTATCAACATGTGTTTAATATTGTACGTACAAGCTTACATAAATTTGCACTTAAACTTAGTTTAAACTACTATTCGAATATACAACCAATAATTCAGTTTAAATAAAAATCAGAGTACAGAACAGAGACGAAATCATACTAATATTATAAAATATGCGAAAGTAACTCTGTCTGTCTGTTACGCTTTCCCGCAACCTCTCAACCAATTTTGATGAAATTTGGCACAGACAATCTTTAGACCTGAGAAAGAACATAGGCTACCTTTTATCAAAACACCACGCGGGCGAAGCGGCGTGCGGAAGCTAGTTACTTATAAAATGTATTATCCGAGTTCAAAAATAATAATTTAAAAATTGGTGTCGAATAAAAATTAAAACGTAACTGTCTTACCTTGGTCTTACCACAAAAAACTTTAGACAGGGTTTATCTTTAGGCGCGGGGTCACAATCTGGTTTTGTCGTATTTCATAAACAACTACTAAAGTGACAGATCCCTGGTTTAAATTTAGACTCGACTACTATGTATATATGGTTAGACTGTGTTTAAATTATTGTTTTGTGGTAATTTGGTATTGCCACAAAACAATTTTAACGTACTTACATGTCAAAAAATCATTTGAAAAAAATGTATGCAGATAAAAAAGAAGTACCTAATAGAAAAATTGAAACTTACCTCGCCATATTACTGTAGTAATATTCGTAGAAGTTATAATTCCACAGAGGGAAAGTTCCCGTTGCTATAGACATAATACATAAAATTAGCTCTGGATCTAGGTTCACCATCTTTATTATTTTATTAGGAAATGCTGCATTGTACAAGCATGCTGTAAGAAAACACAAATAATAATTTTTAAAATGTCTGTTTGTAATATTAAAATAAAAACGTGGGTGAAACCGCAGAACGCAGCTAGTATATTATAGGTACTAAAATAATAAAGCAAAACGGTTTGTTTATTTGCTTGAATACGCTAAACTCAGGAATCACAGGTCGGATTTGAAAAAAATATTATGTTCACTGTTACATACTTAGTCCATTTATCGAGGAAGACTAATAAAGGCTGCATGTATCCTTTCACTAAGGGCCGATTTTTCCATCCAACTTATTCGTCGAATAACGTATTAACAACCATTTCAATAATGTATTCTTTGCCCGTCTTTGACAGTTTACGGGTGACATTTTAATTTATCGTGTAATACTTTATCCCACCAAAAACATAAATGTAAAATTGGGAGCCAAGTTCAATCGTTGACTTAATTGTCGAAAAAGAATTGAGATCTAAATGTGTGCCAAGTTCTGTAGACAGTCCAGAAATTTATTTACAAAGATGTATTACATTCTTAGGTGAACTGAAAACTCAATTGTTTTATTTTCCCTTATAGAACAACGTTTGTTCCAAAATATGACTTTTTTAATTTGAATAATAGAATTATTTTCACAAAGCAAACAACTAATGAACCCCATAATTTGATCAGGCTAGTTTTTTTTTATTTACTTAATATATTGATATTATTGAACGTTATTATTTGTGAAGTTCTAAAAACTAGCCAAGTCATTTTTTTTGCTTGTTAGGGGTGTACACATAACTTCTAAGAATTCATCTATTTGAAAAAAAATATGTCTGGAATTTTATAAGTATTTTTTACGTACTCATATAATTATAGTATAATAACTATTTAAACCTCCTTGAGCTTAGTATACCAACGGTGGGACACCCTGTATAAGTTAGAATTATTGTTGTTGCAACGGCAACGAATACTCACAGATATGTATGCCCAATGAATGAGAGATGGTGATGAAGGTCTTCCATTTCATATGCTTTACCACCTGTCTGATGGTTTCCACCTGGTGACCTATGGAGATTGGGATCCCGTAGGGCAAGGGATCCGAGTCTCCGTGTCCTGAAAGTTATTATATTATTTAGTACATTGTTGTTTAATAAAATTTGGTTTGATTTTGTCTGTGTAATGTATAATATAGATATTATAGTCAAATCCCGAAACACAATCTCTTCGCGGAAGGACTGGTTTATCTTAGGTTTGACAAAAGCCATCGGTCAAACCTCGAAATACATCGGCTTCGTAGCGGCTTCGGCGGCTCGGGCGTAGGCGAACGCAGCATAGGCATCGCACGCGCAAAGACGCCTCAGCTAGACGACGACTGACGTCTGACGATTTGTTTTGTAAAATATTACATTTATTTAGGTTTTGACAAAGTCATTATGCCAGACCTGAGGTTTGACCAGTCCAACCTAAGTGCCCGAGCTTCAGGGTCTGACAATTACACAGATATAATACATGTTAGTAAGAAAAAGTAATGCCCGTGTCCCCTCGCGGGATATGGGCTGTACGGCTTACAACAGCTATAGCAAGAAGTGTCGTTACAACTTTTGGTCTTAATTCCGATTTCCGTCTAGCCCGCTTCGAATTTCGTCCAATCTTCCCGTTATTGTTGAAACAATTGTATGACATTGAAGAATTTATGACTTTGAAGAATTAGTGTAAATTGAATTATGTATTTTATAGTCATGTAAATTATAGTGTGTTCGTTTATTTATGAAAATTGAATTGTGTGTACATTTAAATAATTAGACTAAGTTGCTTTCTATTTTAATATTTGCACACCCAATCGATGGGTAAAATGTATTAGCCACATAATGTTGTAATTAAAATTAAAACATCTGTAATTTGTAACGACATTTTTGCAAAGAAATTTAATTTGAACTTTTTAATTTGTTTGAACGTGCTAATCTCGGGAACTACTGGTCCGATTTGAAAAATTCTTTCAGTGTTAGATAGCCCATTCATCGAGGAAGGCTATAATCATACGGTAAGACCAACAGGAGCGGAGCCACGCGGGTGAAACCGCGAAGCGCAGCTAGTAATGTGATAATTCAGTCACCTGGCAAATCCAAAGCCAGATAGAAGAAGTTGTCTGGCAGTAACTCCGCCAGGGGAATGAAGGTAGCCGCGCTGTCCAGCTTTCCGTGCACCATTAACACCGGTGGATTGCTCTGACTGCCCCATGATATACCTGGAAATGTTTTTTTAATTGTTATTTTTAAGTACAGTTCGATTCAAACTTAATGGTGGTTCGGAAGTTAGCTGCGAACGCACGAGACACATCACATTAATAATATAGCGCCATCTATCGGATAAACTAAGATTTCCATTTAGAAACTTAACCCATAAATTATCTCTATGTATATGTACAAAATTCTCTCGTCACAATGTTAGTTACCATACTCCTCCGAAACAGCTGGACCGATTCTCATGAAATTTTGTGTGATTGGGTAGATCTGAGAATCGACCAACTTCTATTTTTCACACCCCTAAGTGATAAGAGTAAGACAGAACAACGTTTGCCGGGCCAGCTAGTTTTAATCATAAAAATTATTTACGCCGAAGTCTTGTGTACGAAGGAGCTTATACTATTACAAAAAAACTCGAAGCACAGATCTAGACAATTCATCACATATACACAAATACACAAATTCACATTTCTATATCACCTATTTTCGTAAATAAAAAAAAATATCGCACCCGCCAATTTACCCCACGGCACGCTCATACACCACTCTTTTCTTATTTTTCTTGATTTTTCCATTTTTACTGGCCACTAACACGAGTATTCACATTTTTAACATCAGGAAATATGGCACCAATTTTATTTAATTTTTGTTACATAATAGAGTGGCTTAGAGTAGGTTTTTGAGTTGAACCAAGGTCTTTTTTAAAATAAGGTACTTGTTAAAGGTCAAACTGAATTAATTAGAACGCTGCGTATAAAGTTACTTCATAAACACGTGGATGCAGAAAAACGCCTACTAATAAGTATTTTATGTAAAATATCTCCAATTTGCCTGTTAATGGCCATTGCCTATGTTTATTGTTTATACCATCTGCTAACGTTGTTGGACGTTGAGTGCCGCTTGTTAAATCGACGTTCGGCCTAGTCATTCAATCAAATAGTAGATTTAGCCGGGTGACGGCGACAAAAGCGAAAACCTAAGAAATCCAGAAGAATATTAAAAGACACCTATCTAATACCTTTGTATGTAAATGACCAATACACCTATATATATGTACTACTACCGTCTACCTACTACATACTGACTGACCGGTTGGCTTGGTTGGTAGTGACCCTGCTTTCCAAGCCAGAGGTCGTGGGTTCGATTCCCACCCGGGGTAAATATTTGTGTGATGAACATAGATGTTTGCTCTGAGTCTGGGTGTTAAATATCTATATAAGTATAAATTTATAAAGAATATAAAAAATTCGATCACGAGGCGAGACTCGAACCCGCATCCTTTCTCGCCATTTCGGGGCGGATGCCTGACCAAATCAGCCACTCGTGACCCGCCAGAGCAATCGAATTTATTCTATTCTTTCAGTTTTATGTGTCTAAGGGACACACCGCGCGACATCTATTGAAATGATTAACAACCATCTCAACCAATATGAAACACTTTTCAGTGAATACAATATTGTAACGATTGAACACGACCTTTTTTTGTTGAAATTGATAATTTTTTCTATTCTTTATAAATTTATATTTATAAAGCATTTGAATGCCATAAAACCAAAGATGTCAATTTCAATCTATATGTATTAATTTAAAAATTATATATCCTATGTTTATCAGCCATCTGGTTTTCATAACACAAGCAAAAGCTTAGTATGGGATCAGATCGTGCCGTGTGTGAAAATTGTCCTGAAATATTTATTTATTATTTATACTACCTACATCTCGGTTCCGATACAGTTCAGATATTTTTGCTTACAATATTGCTCTTTCCAAATTACCAAGTTTCGTTACTTCTCCGCGAAAGTTCAAAACGACGCCACTATAGTCCATACAGAAGTACTCAAACTCCACTTTTTACCAATTTTAGTAAAAACTAAAAAGCAACGTCATATAGCACAGGTAAAGGAAAAATTGCTAAACAATTTTCAAATCGGACAAGTAGTTCCTGAGATAAGCGCATTCAAGCAAACAAACAAAGTTTTATAATATGTACATATTAACATTCCCAAAATTTTTTTTTAAAAAACCTGTTCAAATGGAAATGGAAAACGAGTTTTCGTAATGGTATGCAGAAACGGTTCTATAATTTATACGATTTTTATTTTGTTGTCAACTTATAAAAATTAATGATAAAATTATGCATGATTATTAGTATATAATTTAATTTTTATTATTTATTTAGTAATATTATAAGACCTTCTGACCTTCAGACCTTCGAACTTTCGACTTTAAATTACTTCGGTCAAAAAAATATTCTACTTAGTTATATAAAGTGAAGTCCCTAGTGGGGTAAGGGGCAGATGCATTATTCATACATCTGTTTCACTGATCGATTTTCTTTAGGGACAAGTAGGTGATCAGCCTTCTGTGTCCTGCCAGACCGAGACATTTTTTTTTCTTCGTCTCCACCGGGAATCGAACCCAGGACCCCTCGGTTCTACGCTCACGCGTCAACCACTGTACCAAGGAGGCGGTCTTAGTTATATAGGTACTCATGAAATTATTGTACTGTCGAGTTGCAAAGATTAAAAATAGGTTATTTAAAATTTTACTTACCTAATTCCTTTGCCTTGTTCCCTTGTGCTTTAAAATTTTGCCGTCGCATTTTCTACATTCCTTTTGACGTGACAACGTCTTATAATTCGATAGCGCCAGCTGCACGCACAAAAAAACATGACTCATGCGGCGTTACCTCGCTGTGAGGCGTTCCACGTAAGGCTTGAAGTGCAAGCGAGAGTGCGGAACGAGTGACAAAGAAGCGCAATCGGACGTTGTCACCATAGATAATATAATATGTTGTCACGTTCAACTATCGTCAGTACTTTTATGTAAGTAACGCTTTTTTGAATGCGGTACACCTATGGATAAATCTGTAGAAGCTTGAACCAAATTTTTAACTGCGTGGCAATGTCGTCGTGCGTAACATGTGAACTAAAAGAAAAAAAAAACCTTATGCACTGCAAATAATTGAGAATTCATCTTCTGAAAAAGTCATTCAACAAAATCGTTGGGAAATTCTTCGGATCTGCGGCTTAGAAATGAACATGAATAACGAACACGATTGTGATAACGCGGTAAAAAAAAATCTCTTATAATAGCTCTTAAATCTGCTCTTGACTATATTATTTAATAAGGAGGTTCATAGGTAGGTATGTACTTAGCGTAAATTTTACATTGAATCCAGATCATTCAATTTATTAAGGACTAACAATTGAAACGTGGTAATTATTGATATACATATTTAAAAACCACCTTTTTGAAGAAAACCATTATGCACTATCCAAGTTTATCTTCTTATCTAGATTCCCGCCCGCGGTTTCCTATAAAACTCCCAATTTGTATAAAATTTAATAAAATATTATGTAACTACTTACTAAATCCTTCCTCTTGAATCACGCTCTCTATTACATAAAATCGCGTCAAAATCCGATTGGTAGTTTTAAAGATAAGCATATATAGGGATTTAGGGATAGGGAAAGCGACTTTGTTTTATAATATTACGTAGTGATGATTACACGATCGCGCGAATGACGAGGCGATTATTGTGTGATTTGTTTAAAAAAAACGGAACGTCATTTTGCACTTTGAATTTTGAAACAATAAACATGCCAAATGCCAAATGCCAATGTCAATAGTCAATACTGAGTTGACGTACTTACATCATACATGATGTAAAAAAGATAAATCTTCCTCCGTAAACGCTAATGTAATATTTTTTCCTGTGAATTAAGATTGGACCTTGTACTGTTCAACCTTATTTATTAATAATACAATTCCGTGGTTAACTCAAAAATTGCAAGCGAAAAATTTTACAATTAAAGTTTCAAAAGCATTGGTGTCAATTTTATAGTGTTTCAAGGAAATTATAAAACCTTTATTTAATTACAATGGAATTTAAAGAAGAGCTGGTCAAAGTTCCCTGGGGGAATGTTGCAAGTAAGTGATAATTAAACCTACAAGCTTCAAATATCCGATGATCAAATTTATTAAAAAGTGGTAACAGAGTTGTGCAAATAGGTTTAGAGACATTTAATAAAATTTATTTTATCTGAGTTTATAATATGTAATAAATTATATGCTTAATTCTTGTGATAAATACATATTAACACATTACAAGCTATAGTATTGGTTTTACAAGCTCATTTTTTGTTGTGTTTACCTTTAAAGCATGATAAACATTTAGCAAGAGTTTTGGTACTGTTGCTGAAGTATATAAAAATAATCAAGGAGTTAACCAGTCATAGTAAGTCTACTATGACTGATGACCAACATGTATAAATATTCTTATTATACAGGGATGTCCCACTGTTGGTATACTAAGCTCAAAGGAGGTTATAGTTTTGCATACGCTGAGTACGTAAAAAATATTTATAAAATTCCAGACACATTTTTTTCAAATAGATGAATTCTTAAAACTCTATGTGTACACCCATAACAAGCAACCCAACTTTGCCACCAGCACGTGAGCTATCGTTTAAGATTATGTTTTCATAGACAGAATGCTCACATTAGAGAAACAGTATATGCTGGCTGCGCGAAGCTAGAGAAGAAAACATGGATTTTCAGGAAAAATTTTGCAAAAAATTTTTGATGTAATTTTGTTGTTTAAGTATTTTTTTACGTGATCAGAGTATGCAAAATTGCAAAACTACAAGTCCCTTCGTGCTTAGTATACCAATAGTGGGACACCCTGTATAATATCTCACATTATGACCTCACATAAGACTCCTATATAAAATAATACATGTTTTAATCTTTCACATTGAGAAGCTGTTATAGAATTTTTTATTGCCAATGAAAATTGTTGTTTTGTTGTGTTATATTCATGCACTCGCTGCTTGTCCTGAATTGACCCAGAATAATCATAAAATTGACTATGACACCCACAATTTATAATGTCTGTCTATTGGTTACATAATTTTTAAAATCAATTCAGTAGATTCAATGTCATAAACTCATAAATTGACAATTTTTTCCGCTTTATAATATTAGTGTAGATATTTAGCGCGTTCAAGCAAACAAACAAACACTTCAGCTTTATAATATTAGTATGGATAACAAATTAATAATTATCATTGAAATTATCATAACATGAATAAGTAATGTATTCTTAAATTATGTAGATTCTCTAATATTTACTTAAATTTCAAGTGGTAAGGTATACAGCGTGTAATTGTTAAGTGTACACAATACACATGCATGATGCAATTATTCCGTAACTATTAGATATCAAAAAACTTTAAACTGGTGTCAAAAGCTCTCTACCTAATGAGTAAAATGACAATATAGGTCTACCAGAATCTGATGGCATATTTATATTTAAGAAATAAAAGATTTTTATGTGGCAACTTATTTGACAACTATCAAATTGGATGTCAAATTATTTGTCTTTTTTGCAGTTGATGAATAATTTTTAGGATTTTGTCTAAAAAATCTTCGAAAATATCGAAAAAGCCGCTGCGATCACAAGCAAGAGGTGTTGTTTATAATGTATATAGAAAAACATTCGATGAAGAAGGGTCAAACACATCACAATTTTCAATTTTGAAGATTTTATTGGTAAATTGGACTTACCCGTTTTGATACTATAAATTAAAAAATATTATATGTATAATTTTATGAAAACTTATTACAGGAGTTTCCAATACGGCTATTCGTCAAGTCCAAGCTGTCCAAGTCAATTTTATAATGTGTGTCTGTTAATACTTACGAAAATAAATATTATTTTATTTTATTTTTATTTTATTTTATAAAAAATTATAAGCAGTTTTGATCTACATTATCATTATATCGATATTTTCACATGGCATACTGGTAATGAATATACAAATATAGGTATGTGTAAATAATAATATTTATTACCTGTATAAAAGTAATTTGTATAATTGTATATTATACATGTAAGTATGTACCTACATAATATTAAGTGGATATCTCATTATTAAGTACAGTATTGTCCACTTATGTAATGTGAGTAATGATATTGAGGACAAAATAAAAAATAAGCAGTATCAAGATCGTTCAGTCCATTTTCCCTAGGGTTGCACACTCAAAATTTTGATTTCCCTAATTGCCATCAGATTCTGGTTTACCTATAATAACTTTTGAAAAATAAAACGGGAAATATCCAAAAAATTTCCATCAAACGCTCCCATACATTTGCTTGAACACATGGACCACCTCTGGGTTGTATTTAGAAATATTTTTCTGTTGGATAGTCCTTTTATTTAGGCAGGCTATACTTTATTATAATATCATGCTATAACCAATAGGAGCAGAAAGCAATGAAAAATATTGCAGTAATATTACTTTTTAAATCAAATGAAGTATTGTGGGTCAGCTAGTTAAATATAGAAGAAAAAGAGCGTGTTTGCCGAGCACACGTGTCAGAAGTGAAACTTCTTTGGCAAGATTCAAAGATATCAAAATCGTCGCCTTACTCAATGACAGTATTGCCATGACGCGACCTTGAAATTTTACTTTCAACGCGCCTAAAGAAGTTAACGATCTACTGTAGTTCCTGAGATTAATATGTTCAAATAAACAAACTCTTCAGCTCTATATTATAAGTAAAGATTGCATGCAGTTTACGTTTGTAGTTCTTAATTTTAAAATTTTCATCAACTGATTTCAGCGCTATCATGCGGCAACCCCAAAGGCGAGAAGGTGTTGCTAGTACACGGCCGGCTGGACAGTGCCGCCACATATATACCGTTATTGCGGTTACTGCCGAAAAAGTATTGCTATGTTGCGTTTGATATGCCTGGCAATGGGAAGTCAGATCCGTTCCCTAAAGGTAAGTTTTAGTGTATGTTGGCTTATGGTTGAATTATCTATACATAGTCACTACATAGTATTTAAAACAAAGTCGCTTTCTCTGTCCCTATGTCCCTCCGTATGCTTAAATAAAAAAAACTACACAATGGATTTTGATACGGTTTTTTCAATAGATAAAGTGGTTCTCGAGGAAGCTTCTTTAAGTATATAATTTATTAGGTTTTAGAAAAAGCGGGCGAAGCCGCGTGGGGAAAGCTAGTAGTTTTATAATTGAGACAATTTTTTATTTTAAAAAAAACAGGGATGACAGGAAAGACATTTTGCAATTAAATTATCTTCCTGTAATTTCTACAAATATTTCAAGAACAGTAACAACAAAAACAGTCCAGCCATACTTCAGTTTTAGCGGAACAAATACAAAGCAATAGATTTTTTAAATAAAATATTATACAATTTAAAAAAAGGTATATTTTTTAAAGCTTATTTACTTATTCTTAGAGAAATTAACATGAAAATATTTAAAACTAGCTTTCCGCCCGCGGCTTCGCCCGCGTTTTCAGAGAAAAACCCGTTCCCGTAGGATTTCCGGGATAAAACCTATCCTATGTCCTTTCTCGGGTATCAAAATATATCTATACCAAATTTCATGCAAATTGGTTCAGTAGTTCAGGCGTGATTGAGTAACAGACAGACAGACAGAGTTACTTTCGCATTTATAATATTAGTATGGATTACACAAATCTAAATGTTTTCCTTCCTTTCTTTTATTTCCCAGTAGTCAGGTTAGTATAAAACTGTTAATTATAATTTACAGGCACAATTCTTTCTCGCTTCATCGGCGTAGTGGTGATAGATTTGATCGTAAAGCATTTGGGCTGGAAGAAGTTTATCTATTTAGGACACTCTTTAGGAGCTGAACAGGGTGAGATATTGTTTGTTATAAAATATAATAAAAAAGAGCGTTATGTGCCGAGCGAACGTGTCAGAAGTGAAACTTCTTTGGCTAGATTCAAAGATAACTAAATCGTCGCCTTACTCCATGACGTGACGGTATTGCTATAACGCGAGCTTGAAATTTTACTCTCAATACGCCTAAAAAAGTTTCACTTTAAAAAATATACAATTGATAACCTCCTCCTTTTTTTTGAAGTCGGTTAAAAATACATGCATCTACCTTGTTACATTGTAGTTTCAAAACTTCCATGAACCAAATTTTTATTTTTACAGCACACATATCAAAATTATTGATTTCAAGATGCCAAAGCCAAAGATGTTTCACTTCTGACACGTGTGTTAGGCACACACGCTCATTTTATTATGCTCTTGAGTTTAATTAAATTTTTATTACTTTCCTTCCTCCACCAGGCATGTTCTATTCAGCGATTTACCCGAAACACATAAAGAAGGCAATATTCCTCGATCCTGGACCATCCATAAACTGGTGTAAAGACGTAAACTATCCAGTATTTTTCAAGGAAACATATGAAAATTTCTATGATAATTGTCACAAGTATGATTATGAGAAGGAATATACAATGGAGGAAGCGATTAAAGCCGTGAGGAATAATCGAGCGTTGAATGAGGAGCAGGCTAAGATGATATTGTCCAGGAATCTTATAGAAACCGGTCCGGATACTTATAAGTGAGTTTAATCATGCCAAAGAATGATCCTAACCAATATTATTTACTAGCTTTTGTCACGCGGTGCTGCCTGCGATGTCTAAAACTTATAAAATTCTAACTAATATTATAAATGCCAAAGTAACTCTTGTCTGTATTCTTCACGCCTCAACCACTGAACCGGTTTAGATGAAATTTGGTACAGAGACCCAAAAAATGGACATAGACGTATTTATCGCGGAAATCCCACAAGATCAGGAATTATGCGGGTTTTCTTTTTCTTCTTCTTCTTTCAAACATGCATCCATCCTCACAAACTTTATAGTTTATAAAATTAGTAGGATTCATATAGACCACATACTCAAAAAAAAATATTCTTATATATAAAAATGAATCGCAAAATGTGTTGGTAAGCGCATAACTCGAGAACGGCTGAACCGATTTCGATAATTCTTTTTTTATTATATTCCTTGAAGTACGAGGATGGTTTTTATGTAGAGAAAACGTAAATATGTACCACGGGCGAAGCCGGGGCGGACCGCTAGTTTTCCATAAATTATTAGTGTGATATTTAATATGTCTTTATTAAATATCGTACTAATGAATTACAAATAAGTACATTAATTTTTACTAAAAATATATTTATACATTTCCAGATTGTCATGGGACAGGCGATATAAGAATTTGGCAACCTTCAACGCACCCCCCGAGTACTATTACGAACTATTCACACTACACCCCCCACCCTCCCTACTTATCTGTTCCATAGACTTAAAACCATTTTTCTATTCAAAGAAAAGTATAACAACAAATTTAATTAATATTTGGGAGGAAAAGTGTAAAAATGTCAAAACGATTTGGGTTGAGGGAACTCATGATTTACATCTTACTAGCGACCCGCCCCGGCTTCGCACGGGTGCAATGCTGATACTAAATACACTACAGAAAAATTGTGAACGTTGTATAGGTATAAAAATATAGCGGCCCGCTCCGGCCTCCGGCATCGCACGGGTATAAAATACATAGCCGGGCGGCCGCAAACGCTACGTCCTGCAATTTTTAAATCTGTAATATCTTCGAAAATATTCACTTAAATCATACGGTGTAAAGGGCCATATAGATCTATATTAAATGAACAATGTATCCATGGTATTTAATTGGTTAAGGATTAATGCTGTATTGGTTAAAATCGCTTCGAAAATTAGCCATTATTTGTCGTAAAAAGTAAATGACAAAAAAAAGTTATTGTGGGTTATCCATAAGAGATAGACATATACCATCGCGGACTTTTCTGTAGACCTTTTCAATGTGTATAATACTTAGTACATTATTTTGATAAAACTCGTAGGGTTCAGCCTGCGTTTGCAATGTAAGCGGAATAAATGTAATTTTTTACGACATCACATTAGAAACCTCAAAAATAAAAGTACTTCTCCACTACTTAATGGATCTTATTATACATATAAACCTTCCTCTTGAATCACTCTATCTATTAAAAAAACCGCATCAAAATCCGTTGCGTAGTTTCAAAGATTTAAGCGTACAAAGGGACATAGGGACATAGGGACAGGGAAAGCGACTTTGTTTTATACTATGTAGTGATGATAGTGATAGTGACTAGCGCGGAGAAATTTATAAACGACGTTTTAGAGTTTTTAGAGAAGCCAATCGTTAAAGCTAAAATTTAGAATAATTACGGGTAAAAACGTGTACGTGCCCAGCACACGTGTCAGAAGTGAAACTTTTGCAAGATTCAAAGATGCCAAAATCGATTACACCATGGCGTGACGGTATTGCCATGACCTTGAAATTTTACTCTCAACGCGCCTTAAGAAGTTTCACTACAATATTATGTGATATGAAAATGTTACTTATAAGAAGGTTGTATGTAATATATTTCTTTTGTTAAAATTTTGTGACAATGGTCCTTCGTGTCGTATTATGTTTTTAGAGAAGTAATATACCACATAAGGAAATATAAATTACAATAACAAGGAAAACATATTAAATTACCTTAAAATGTAATCATGTATTGGTTACCTTTGTTATTTCATTTTAATAACCACCGAATGACATTCCAATATTGATCTATATGTTTTTACTAGCCGCGCCTCGCGGTTTCACCCACGTGGCTCCGCTCCTGTTGGTATTAGCGTGATGATATAATATATTCACGCATGCGCAAAGGAGCAAAGCAAGTTAGCAGTTTCTTGCGTTTGTCCTTAAAGATAAAAAATTTCTGCTAGATTATCTCTCCTTGTAAGTAAAAAGCGACCTTTTCTTTAATTTTAAACGTCCGACGTTACCACTTCAGTGTGCCAGTCTATTATTTGAAACCTATTTAAACTGAATAGAGCAATTTTATTCAGTGATAAATGCGTTGATTGTAACAATATAATTATCAAGGACGCTTACGATTAAAACGTGCGTATGTGCCGAGCACACGTGTCAGAAGTGAAACTTCTTTGGCAAGATTCATAGAATACCAAAACCGTCGCCCTGACATGATGGTGACCTTGATTCGCCATGACGCGACCTTGAATTTTACTCTCGACGCGCCTAAAGAAGTTTTACTTTTGAAGTGAAAAAGTTTGAATTCTGGGCGATATTAAGGTATTCTCTACTAACAAAATATTTCCGAAGGTATTTTTAATTTAGTGTAAGTATATTATTTATATAATTTAGAACAATTTTTAATGCCAAAGTATGACTTTGCGCTCACAAAATAAGAAAGTTATATTTTTATATAAGTATTATGAACTTAAATATATGTGATGATTTTCAAGTCATTAGGTACTAATTTAATGTGAAGGGATATGTATACCAGTTCTTTATTATTTTATACAAAGCATTTTTTATGATTTAACTATATTTTTATAGGCTTGGTTTATAGGTGATTATTTTAAGTGTTCCAGGGGGACCTTTGTTTTGAATGTTCTGTTTAAATTATTATTTAACAATAGAATTGTTATTTTTAAAGCATTAAATGCATTTTATAAACATTGTTTTTTTTTAATATTCCGAATAAGCAATTTTTATATGATTTTCTTTAGATTACTGATTTGTCAAATACTTACAAAAACATAAGCAAAAACAATAAATGACTAGTGAGGATAATAAAAGAGGTTGTTGCTTATAAAAAATTATATCCGTAATCCGTATCCATTTTTTTCTTAAAGCATTATTTACATTTTACATACAAATATCCAATACAAAATCAATCCCAATAATTAATTTACACTAGCATCTCACACAATTTACAATTTACATTTTTAAAATGCAATTTTTTCATAAGTCATTACAATTTGGCGCGAAACTCTTCCATTAAAAACTTAGAAATGTCATCTGCCATTAGATGCGGATCTGTCATGTGAACGTCATGGTAACCATCGACAATTTTATATTTATAATTGTTATTCGGCCACGCATTTTCATCAAACACAAAGGGCACTTTTGAATACGATCCTCGCTCTATGACTTTTTTAGCGAATACAGTTAAAATTGGCACTTTTGAATACGTAAGGAGACTTTGTAAGTTGCTCGGCGAGAACGGCATGAGAGCGGTGTTTTTCATGCTTTGGTCGTATGTGAATCTGGAAATTGGAAAAA